>JAODAL010012006.1:0-97305 GCA_025379985.1 Phyllomedusa bahiana
GTGTTTTTTGATAAGCGTTGTAATAGCGAATTTTTTTCCCACAGTGAGAGAAATTTTGAATCCCCTATAACCCCTAGAATTGTTGGGGGAAACGCGTCGGGATAGCGGGGATTTAAAGGTTTTATACACGCATGTGTGACTTTTGCTGTCATTAAAGGGGGGCCGCTCTTTATCAGGGCGTTTAAACCACTGGCAGATAGTGCACAGTAGCTGTATCATTATATTTTTGGAAAATGTAAGGGGTTTAGATATTAATATTTTTTTTAAAAAGATAAGTAAAATTTAAATTTTTAACAGGGATTATTTCTTGCTGATAATTGGGTTTTAAATCCTCTGTTCATATAAATTTTGTAGTATTTCTGTCCCGACTCCGCCTACGCTCAAATTCTGTATACCACGCCTTGGCTGCCACCCCGCAACAAGTACCCATGGGCGACCTTTGGTAGTTCTCCCCCCCCAGCAAGCCCACCCCCCTTTTGCGGGGGCTCTGGTGAAAACCGGTTCACTTAGATTCCGTCCCCTGGTACGGCTTACACCATCGCTTGGGTGGCCGGGGACCACTACCTGCATTCGTTACAAGTATCAGATATAAAAGCTCCACATAAGGATCCAGAAAGGATTCTCTCTACACCCAGTGCGGGAGCTATCCCTAAAAACCCCACAGGGACCAAGATCAACCCCAAGGGGCACCCCAAAGGACACCCCAAGCAACAGGAATCTGAAGGATTAAATCAATCCCAGTAACTATTTAAATGCCCTAACTAAAAAAGCCTATTTCACATTTTAAAGAAACTTTACTAATTCTTTTCTACAGTCCTCCCCCCACATGAACAAGAAAACGCATCAAAATCCAAGTCTCGCCAAGAGGCAATTAATATTTCCCCCCTTTCTCAGATTTAAAAGAAAGGGCTCAGAAAATCAGAGAAAGTTTGAAAAAAATCAAATCGGAACACAATGTTTTTCAAAACAGAATTTAATAATCATTTTCCCCCCTTTTTATACTGTCACAATTCACTACCCACGAATTTCAACAGCCCCTTCCACTTTTAGTAGGGGACGCACAATCACTGAAATAAATACGAAGGGCAAAATTTTTCCCCTTTTTTTGGGTAACCCAATTAGCCCCCCTCCCCCACCATCCCCCATTATAAAACCAGCCACCAAAAGAAAAGGCATACTAGGGGGTGCAGGGCGGGGACCAGCGGGAAAAAAAAAAGAAAGGCCCCTTCCCTGACCTAAAATTTTCCCTAATACCAACACTACCTCCTGTACAAAACTAAAAAAAATCAGGCTTTTTTAATTTATCCAAATTAATCTAGATCCCATGAGATTAAAATTAACAAACTAAAGGTCTATTTTTTTTGCCTACTAACAGGGAATTAACCATTTTGACCCTATTTCTAGACCTACACCATCTAGTACGAAACTCACACAACGACTTTTTTTCCATGCACCCCCACCCCGAGGACTGTATTACCACTATTACAGAAGAAGAACAAATAAAGATCCCCATGAAACTAAATTCTACCCTATTCAGTCCCAGGGACATTATATTAAAACTTTTTGGATTTAGTACTGATGAACTCCAACCATTACTCCGACAAAAAAAAAATTCTAACCTCACCAACAGGAACAAAAAGCAATCAAAAAATTTTAAAGGACAACATGAATAGTATACGCCCAGCCGAAAAAGGGGGTGGGACCGAAATTTATGGTTTATAAAAAACAGTACCAATGAACAAAAAAAAATTTCTAACGATCTAAAATTTAAATTTTACTTCAAAAGATCCCTTCAGGAAGCCAAAAAAGACTATTGTCCCTAAACGCTTACTTGTAATATCATCACTAAAAAAGAAAACAATTCAAATCATTCCAGAACCTAATATCCCATTTTTCTACCCCTTTCCCCAAAATACACAAAAATCTAAAAAATCCTAAAGGGTCGCCCTATCATATCGGGGGATAAATTCTATACAAGCCAACTATCACACTTCATAGACCTTCACCTGCAACCTCAAGTTATAAGCTAAAGATCTCTAAGGATTCAGGTCACTTAATTAAATTTTCTCACAAAATTTACCCCCAACCCAACCTAATTTAATTACAGCAGTTTCACTTCTTTATACTCAAAATTTTCCACAGATTTAGGATTACACGTGTTTAAAATACGGGAAAACAACACAAAAAATTTTAAAAGGGAAAAAAAAAGTTTTCCCTAGTAAAAAGCCTAAAATTTCATCCTCCAAAAAAACTTCAAAATAACGTCCTTTTATCATCAGATCAAGGCACCGCTATGGGGACCGAATGGCCCCTTTCCTTCGCTAATATCTTTAGGGGGCCTTTTGAGGACCATATATTTACAACCCCAATTTATCAAAATCACCTTACAAAAGGTTTTTTGATATCTGTTCTTCAATGGTCGGACCCGCCCATAAAATTTCCCAAAAAATTCTAGTTTCCCTTAATAAAAATGCTGGAACCTCCGGTTTACGCGAAACATAACCACAACTATATTTTTTCTGGACCCAACACCATTAAAAAAATGACAGATTTATTACTTCTTCTCTTTTTAAAAAAGGGATGCGAACACGTACATCCATTTTGAAGTGCGCACATGGGGCCCTGGCTAATTAAAATCCCAAACGGAATTTAAAAGGGTTCGAAAGAACTGTACCGGGGATGAAGAATTTTTAAATCAAGCAAAATTTTTGGGAAAGCATTTTTAAAAAAAAAAAAATACCCTGGCCCCAACCTTTAAAAGTGCCATGGATAAGACTTCCAAATTGACACAGAAAGACTGCCTAGCAAAAAAATTCTGACAAAAATAAGAAAAAGTCCAAAATTTCCAAACCCCCCTTGGACTCAAAAATCCAACATTCTTTCATTACCCAAAACTCCCTCATCCAAAAATTAAACAAATTTTTAATAAATACTGGTACTTACTAAGAAAGATCCATTTCGGGGTCCATCAACCAGAGAGACCAATTTGATTTTCGGAGGGCTCCTAACATTAAAAATATATACCCCAACCCGAGTCAGAAATCAACCTCGAGAACCAACACCATTTCTATAAACAGGTAGTTCGGCATGGCACTCCAGCTGTTTGTGTTGCAAGACTTTTTTGTACCACATCAAATAAACCCCACGTTACTAATATTACTTATCCTATCAAATTTAACCTTTCAGCAAAAAACTCCTTTTATAATCATGTAATAAATGCTCTTTTCTCTCCAATAGTTGGCAGAACCACCTGTGCGCTCCTATAAGATTTTAAGGCCACCGTGCTTGGGTTTTAAGAAAGGTACATAAAGCAAAAGGGGGGCTCTCCATTGTAACTAGTGCATCACAAATTTAAAGATCTCAAAATCACCCTGTAGCCCACATCCCGATAAACCCACGAAAAGATTCCATACATTGCAGAAAAGGGAAAGTTTTTGATTTAAAAAGACTAAAATCTGCAACCTAAGGTTTTTAAAAGACATGAGGGAAATTATAGTTGAAACTGTCAGTATACTCAAAACTCGGGGGGTCTAAAAAGTTTTATATGTCATAGAAATCACAATATATCGAGCCAAAACAAGTTTTGAAATAAGTATTCTTTTACTGAAGGTTCCAATATTATGGTTCCCGACAAACCCAAGTTAGTTTCCAAACCTTTAAAACTCGGTTTTAAGTACTCCCATAGAGAGCCTTTATTTACCATCGGCCACTTTAAACCTTACACTTAGATTGGTAATTCAATATGTTATTTGAAAAACGCCAGGTTATTTTCCCTGTTATTGTCCCTAGCGAGCACTCTCTCTACCATTGGGTAAGGTTTGGAACTCTACATCCTGGGTTGGCTATCCAAACTGTCACTTGAGAGCCCCCCCGTTCCATTTTCCCATTTTATTTTACATTGAGAGTACTCTCCCACCATTGGTATCCCCAAAACCCCCTTTACTCTGATTGGTTATCTAGTTTGTCAATCGCAAGCCCCCCCCGTTCATTTCCCCCTGTTATTTTACATAGGGAGTAGCTCCCTGCTATTGGCCAATCCGAATACCCCTCTTCTCTGATTGGCTAAATCATTTTAACACAAAATGCCTTTAACTTTTCCCCTGTTAATTCTCATAGAGATGCTCTCTTTCCCTTGGGCCCAATTTATAACCCCGCTCGATTCGAATTGGCTACAATAATCCCTTTCTAGTTTTTTTACCAAGCATGTGAATATGCAGTTATGAGATCGCTTTGGAAGCGCTCCTTCTTGATAGGCTGGTATAATACCCGCCAGTAATTTTATTGTCCAAAAATAACAATTTTAAACTTATAATTCTGTTTTTTTACCAGTTTTTTCCCATCACCCGGTTTTTTATATCACCCGTACAAGAAAAATACACAATAAAAATTTTAATCAATTTGTTTTTTTTATTTAAAAAAATATAATTCCTAAAAAAGATAAACACTTTTTATGTAAAGTGCATTTTTTTTCTTTTAGTCTCAATTTTTTAGTACCTGAAACTGTGGTTTTTTAAATGTTTTTTATTGCCAGTTAAATTTTCTTTAGGTGTTTTTTACTTCCAAAAAAAAATGTATGCATAAAAATATGCAAAGTATAAAGGTAAACAGCATCTCTCCCGCCGTACAGTTCTCCACGGAGGTCTCCCGGCGTGGAAACCCAAAACCCCAAAAAGCGATTGAACCCCGCTGCTCCAAACGTATACCGCACGCTTCTCTCGACACGAAAGCCTGTCACTGATACTCTGATTGACACCATCCAAAGTCGGCTTCTTTGATATGCTGATTTGACGTTTCCCGTCACCTATACAAAAAATAACATCTTTTTAAATATCACGTAGTCCTTTTTACAGTTTACCCTTTAGAAAGTGCCCCAAATCGGGAGGAAACGGTTGGGTTTAGCGTCCTCTTTTTTTTAGCGTCCTTTTTTTAATAGTGTGAGGGTCATATACCCCATACATTTTTAAGAATAAAGACACTTTTTCAAATTAGCCCCTCATCACGGCTTTTTTTATTTTCATTCCACTGCGCCGGTCCGCCATTTTTTTCTTTTTTTTAACCTCTTACAAAGTTAATACAACAGAGATTTATAATATAACCATCCAAACAGAATTCATTATTATCATATCTTTTATAGACATAATTATATTATTTTTTGTGTTTGTCTGCTTGTTTTTCTGTTGTTTATTAGTTCTGGCAGTAGGACACTTTAGCTGGTTTCTAAACTATTGTAGATCTCTGTGTTTATTTACTTTTGTGTCAAAAGATAAAAGTATTTTATTAACTAACTAGAAAAATTATATTTGATAGCTTTTGGTACACACAAGCCTTTTTAAACCAATCAGATGAAGAGGCTTCTGTGCTCCAGAAGGTTGCAACTGGTCCTGGACCAGTCTGTTTTTACCACTGCAAGCATACTGGTTCTTAGTACCTCTGAGATTGTAAGTATCACCACTTTGCATCGTAGGTTCATATCTTTGCATTTTGATGCAAGGACCAGTTCCCTGAAGTGGTTCAAATTGCCCATGATTTCTTACGACCAATGGTCCATGCATCTACTATTTCAAACAACTTTAAAGGGGTAAGATAAAAGGCAAGGAAGACAAAAAAATTAAGGGGGTTTTATGGGGATCATAATATTGGTGGTATATTCTTAAGATTCAGGTCATGTCACAGCAGCTTCAGGTTAGGACTCTGACTTGGTCATTACAAAACAAATCTTTTTAAATCATGCTTTAGTTGATTAACTTGTGTGCTCTGGGTAACTATGTTGTTGAGGCATTTATCTTTTCTGCATGAATGCATGGACCACTGACTTTATTTTCTTATATAATTTTTTTTATATGCGTTTGATTTAATTGTTTTCTCAATGATCGGTAGGGGCCCAGGTCCTAAGGCAGCAAAACAAGCTTATACCAAAATGCTTCCTCCATCAAGCTTTAGATAAAGCTTTGGTGTTTTCAGAGATCTCTTTTCTCCACACAGATGTGCATTGTGCTTAAATAATAATCTTGGGCAAACTTGAGATGGGTCACAATGTTTTCCTTTTTTTGGAAATCGGCAGATTTCTTTGTGGAGTACTTCAACATCGTTCTTAGAAGGGTTATCCCACCATGCTGTTTCAAAGAGCCTCAGGCAGCTTCAGGCTAACACTTCCTGACTAGGCTAAAGGCAGGTGTACAGCAGTATTTGGCCGTGCTGGAGGTTTGTAAAGAGCAGTGCACAAGGCTACAGGGCTCTAAAGGGTTAAAATGTGTCAGTAAGTGATGTAAATAAGCTCACATCTTTCAGATAAGAAACAGAGCAGGGAGTGATGTCCTATCCCTAGGCACTGCTACAGCCTGTTAGAGCAGAGAGAGGTGGCTGGTAACTAGGGAAGCTTGTGTACAAAAGCTGGATATAGAATTTGCTCCTGAGAAGCAAAATCAAAACGGCAATGTATTTGGTGTTTATATATATATATATATATATATATACACACACATTTGACTACATGTTTAAAGCTAATCGATGAAATGAAAATACCCCTTTAAGTATGTTTCCAATGGTGGGCACATAAACACAGTACATGTATTGTAGAGCCTTCTGTAGGTCTTTTACTGTTACCCTAGGGGCTCTTGCTCATTGTTTTCAGTATTGCCTTTTGTGCTTTTGTAGTTATCTTAACAGAGTAGCAGCAGTCCTGAATTTTCTTTAAAGGGGTTGTCTCACTACATTGATTCATCTTACCTCAGTCCTGTTTTCTTGGATTCATTTTGAATTCGGGGGCGTGTTTATTGGCTTCTACTAGGCTGCAGCAGAAGCCAGGTCTGTAGCTATAGCAACCAGTGCTGGCAGCCTATCATGAGAAATTGAACAGGTCTGTAGCTATAGCAAGCTGAGTAGCTGATGCAGCCCATACAAGAGGGGTTATCTCAGAATAGGTAGGATACTGTTAATGGACATATATTGCAAAGTGACTTGTTTTTGCAAGATCTTTAACATAAAAAGCAATCCTTGTAGTGAGACAACCCCTTAAAGGTTTATTCAATCTTGTTGAAGGTTCTTTAGAACCTCGTGAATAACATCTGTTCAGTAGCAAATAGTTCCAATAGCTCCATCGTAGAGAACAATTGGTACACTGTGTGACAGCCCATGTACCTTCTGTATGGCACTACACTAGGGTTGTATTGTACCCTAGCACAGTGTTTATTGAAGCATGCCACATTTTTTTTTGTTTTGTTTTCTGGTGGAATATGAAATTGCAGTATGGCCCCATAGCCTGTTACGAGTGACATACTATGGCACAGTATGTGTGCATTAGCCTTAAGGCAAATATTAGTGTACAAATGTACATTTATTCATCACAAAGTACATTTTTGCATTTTACATTTTCTGTGTGTCATCTATATGTCCGTCTATTATGTTAAATATAGTTATATGCATGATACATAAATAGCTTAAGCCCTTTGATTAGTCAACTTACCTAATTTTATCTTCAGGTCTGGAGTCATAATTTGTATAGGTATAAAATTAAGGAGTCTTGCATTAAAGAGTTATTTTGTCAGAATGATGTCATAAAATTTGATATAATGATTGTAGAATTATGCAACCAATTGCACAAATCATGACAAATAGCTTGCTCATAAGAAAGATCAAACATTAAACTAGAAACAGAACATGTCCACAGTAATCGTCATACTGATTCATATTGTTGAGTACTGGGTTATTTTACACATTTAACCCATGACGATTTTACATCTTTAACGAGTCAAATAAGACTAATACATTAAATTTTGAAAACACTAGATATTGATTTCATCATTATATTAATTGGTACTTTTAATGATATGTCAAAGAAAATTTATTCTGTAAATGCGTTCAAATGCAAGAGAGCAGTAATCTATAAAATATTAGCTACCCCCGTCTATATGCCTTTTTAGGACACCAATAAAAAAAAAAAACATGCCAATGAATGTTTGCATCACATATTTTAATTACATCAATTGATGCCAGGGCTGATTGTAAGTATTCTGCTGCCTGATGAAAAAGCTGAGATGACCTCCTTCCCAAAAAAAGATAAAGAAAATTCTCTTATACTATCAAGCAGTATTTTAATAATAATAGTAATACTAAAGAATGGTTTAGCCCCTTAGGGTCACAGCCAGTTTAAACCTTCCTGACAGAGCCCCATTTTTTTTTTAAATCTGACATATGTCACTTATTGTGGGAATAACCTTTTGATACTTTTACTTATCCAAGTGATTTAGAAACTGTTTTCTCATGACACATTGTGCTTCAATATATATAAATCCATATATATAAACACAAAAGGGATTTTTTGCTTTTGCTTGGACCAATAAATCACCCAAGTCCTGGCCAGAACTGAGCATAAAACTCCATTAACCGTTCAAAGCAAAAGTGAAATATATTTACCTAGCTATAGGACGACATGTATGAACAGGGCTGAGCCAGTTTTTTGGTGTACTTTAAGCCAAATAGAATGTATGAACGATAAGTGCCTTTGTAATGCGCAAAAGACACTTTTTAATGTGCCAAAGATTTGGGGCGTTCTGGGGGCGTGTCACATCACACTCATAGAAGTATACACATTTATGAATCTTTGTCGCCAAACCTAGGTGCAGAACAGTTAGAACAGCCAGACCAAAACTTAAAAGTGGTCTGCCTGAGCCAGACTTGTCATATTGGCTCTACAATGTGCCTGTATGTATGGCCTGCAGAAGAAAAGGTTCATACATTCTGGCACATTCTACACTACCTTAACCCCTTACTGACACCGGATGCATGGGTACGTCCTGATGCCGGTAAAGGGCTTTGTAGCGATCCCACTACATAGCCGCCGAGTGTTAGCTGTTAATTGCAGTTAAGACCCGGCAGTTACAGCGCTGTTTAATCCCTTAGAAGCCGCAGCAAAGACGTAGCGAAATCGCGGGCTCCTGATCGCTTAACATGGCAGCTGGAAGCCTTGCGAAGGCTTCCATTGCCATCATGATTTCGATTTCCCCACTTCCGGCCCCAGGTAGGAAGTGGGGAAACTACCACCTTTGCACAGCCTAATGCATTGTATATACAATGCATTAGGATGTAGAAATAATCAAGGTGATGAAGCACCCTAGAGGGAATACAAATTTTTTTTTTAAAGTGTAAAAAAATTAATTAAAAAATTAAAAGTTCAAGTCACTCCCCCTTTCGCAATTTTACAAATAAAAAACATAATAAACAAGTTACATATATTTGGTATAGCTGCGTCTGCAAAAGTCCAATCTATTAAAATATAACATATCCCATACACTGAACACTGTAGAAGAAAAAAAATTCCAAATGCCCAAATTGCTATTTTTTGCTCATTTCACGTCCCCTAAAAATTGGAATCAATTTAATCAAAAAAGTTGCATGCATTCCAAACTGCTAGCAATAAAAAGTGCACTTTAGTCCGCAAACAATGCCCCCTCACTCAAGTCCATAGTGTTAGTACAGAAAAGTTATTATTCGCAGAAAATGGCGCCAAGGCGCAAATTTCACAGATAGAAAAAATTTTTACGGTACCAAAACATAACGGAAACCATACATGTTTGGTATTGTCGGGTGCGTATCAACCTGTAAGGGTTGTTCACATGGCGTTTTGACACCGTGTTCACATCCGCTTTTTAGATCCGTCTCGGGGACCGACAGGACGGACCCAGAGACGGATCTAACAATTAGAAGTGAGATTATCACTGCAGGCTATGAGGAAGACACAGCAGTGTTCACATGAGAGATCACCGCTGCATGTTCCCCTCCTGCCTGTCAGCTCCATCTTTGCTGACATGCAATTCTTTCAAAGCTGGAGCCGACAGGCAGGAGGGAAACACGCAGTGGCGATCTCTCATGTAAACGTCGCTGCGTGTTCCTCATAGCCTACAGTGATAAAGTCACTGCTAATTGTTAGATCCGTCTCTGGGTCCGTCCTGTCTGCCCCCGAGACGGATCTAAAAAGCAGATGTAACATGGAGTTAAAACTCCGTGTGAACAAGCCTCTAGAATGCAGTTAACACATCATTTTTACCAAAGAATGAACAGCATAACAACAAAACTCACGCAAACATGGCACAAGTACGTTTTTATTTTCCCATTTTGCCCCACTTTTTTTGGCGTTTCCCAGTATATTCTATGGTAATTTGAATAACACCGTTAGAAAGTACATCTTGTCCCGCAAAATAAAAGCCCTCATATGTCTATGTAGATAAAAAAATAAAAAAGCTTTGGCTCTGGGAAGGCGGGGAGGGAAAAACGAACGTCAAAAAAAAAAAAAAAAAGTCAAACATGATTGTACTGTTGAATATTGATCTTTATATTTTAATCAAATGTCTTATATGCCCTCTGTATGCAGTTTTTGAATAAAAAGAATTTGAAAAAAAAAAAAAAAAAAAAAAAAGGCCTTGGCATTAAAGCTATTTAGAACTGCCTGTCTGTGTCAGGATACATATTGCCCAAAATGTATACAAGCATAGAAAAACTGCTGCCGCCCTCTCTCACACAGTCCCCCAATCACCGCTACCTTCACTTTATTCCTCCTGCTTGTTACTGCTTCAAAGCGGCAAAGGATAGCAGACCCGCACGGAGAGCTGCCAGGTAAGGCTCAAATCCACAATGCTTTCATCCAGAAACGGAATACTCCAGCGGGTCAGCAGTGCTCCACTTTATTCCATAATCCTTATAACATAACACAGGGTAGTGTATAAAAAGTACAACGCATAAGATATAATAAACAATGTGGTCCGACTCACAGTTTATGTATTGTTTCATTTTAAACTCTTTAGTTCTCATGCTGTTACAAAATGTTTCTCCCTTGATCACTATTGAACATAAATTACATCTATTTTTACCACATGGATAAAATCCTACATGTTGTAACCACGTTGCATTAATTTGGCTTGAAAAGAGGCTAGGAGACAAAACGTTACCTAACGTCATGTCCCTTTTAGACACACATTTGATGCCCTTATCCACATACTCTTTAAGAATTGCATCTTGTCGCAAGATTTGAACATTTTTAAAAAAGATTCTGGATGAAAGCATTGTGGATTTGAGCCTTACCTGGCAGCTCTCCGTGCGGGTCTGCTATCCTTTGCCGCTTTGAAGCAGTAACAAGCAGGAGGAATAAAGTGAAGGTACCGGTGTTTGGGGAACTGTGTGAGAGAGGGCGGCAGCAGTTTTTCTATTTGAATTTGGAACTTTTCAAGCCAGGTTGCATGCCGCAACTAACGCTGACCCCATAGACTACACAGGAGTAACTATACCCAGCGTTATATATACCTTCCACTCCTTGCGTTTTGTTACACAACGATACAGGCATTAGTGTTTGTTTTTAAATATCTCGTCTGCAGCACAAGGTTTAATGGATCGTGTAGCTAAGTTGGATCAGATGTTCCGTAATCAAGAGGAACCTCCGGATAGGAGTGAAAATATCAGTGATGTGTATATAGCCTTGAAAAAACTTAAATTGCAAGAATTAAAAACTTGGTGGGACCATAATACTCTTAAGAAATATCTGGAAAAAGCGATGGTCCCAAGGGGGCTAAGAATAAAGAAGATGCTGACTTTTAGTTACACCAAAGAAGTCCTAGAAAAATGGAATAGTATACTTACCACTTGCTCCTTGAATTTAATTAGCCTGATTGTGGACTATGAAAGTGAAAAATTGAAGGGAACTTGGAGAAGAAAGGGAACAACTTCAAACAAAAATAGATTCTGCATGATTGGATCCAAACCATCGGGAGTTGAGAAAGAGAATGGAAAATAATATAGAAAAAATAGAAAACCTCATTCATTAATAATAAAACGAAGAAATTCAGGAGCCCTAGAAGACTACCAGAAAGATAGGATTTACACATTGGATCAAAAGAGAAATAAAACTCAGGATCTTTTTTAAAGAGGAAGAAGCAGGAACCGCTCTTAAAAGCGCAATGTGAATTTCTCTGACACAGATGAGTCAAAAACCAGATCAGAATCTAGAAGTGTGACTGAACAATCTTTATATGGTAGATCCAACACAAGAAGTATCTAAGTTTTCTAAAAAACGAAAAAAGAAAAAGAGGAGGACGTAAACAACATAAAGAAACCGAAAAAGAATGCAACAGCGAGGAAGAAAAATTAGAAGAAAAACTCTTTGAGAATTTAATAGTGTGGACTCCCCCCTATTTTGACTAAGGACAATGAAGTGCTAAATAAAGGTTTAAATTTTGTCCCTAATAAAGGTTTTGATCTCTTTGACACCATGTTAGATATCAATAGGTTTTCAAGACTACTTACAGTAAAAAGATTTTTTCATAATAAGGAAAGTAATACCCATGGTAACAAATGAGGAAATAGGGATTGAACCCAAAAAACCAACATGAGAACAAATATGAGAATGAATATGAAAATTTAGAGTGTAGGGAACAAAGAACATTGATTACATTAAAAGAGTTAGAAAAAGAATGTGAGTGTAACCAACAATCAGAGAAATTCCCTATACAGCACAAATCATCCAATCCACAGTTTTACCCCCTACAAGCGCGTGTTTTGGCCCTGGATGCTTTCCAGGAGGCCATGGAAAGAGACCAAAAAAAATCTAACAAATAATCCCAAAATAGATGGAAATATTGGTAAAAGAAAAACTTAACATATTTGCAAAGAAAGGAATTGGGAAGCGCTAAAAAAAATAAAAATCTGATAATTAAAAAAATCTGATAAAGGGGTTCAGATAGTGACCCATGGATAATGTTTTGTATAGGAAATTAATTATGCAAACTTTGGAAGATAAGAATTACGTTATCGTAAGTTGGAGGCAGGATCCAACTGAAACTTTTAAAAGTAAATTATATTAAATTACTAGAGAAGGGCAAGTTTATGGGAGTTCTCACAGAGAAACAAAAAACGTATTTACAAGTTAAAAATCCTGTAGTGCCAATTTTTTATGGCATCCCAAAAAGACCCATAAAAATGGCCTTTCCCCCAAAACTACGTTCCAAGCGAGTAATGGTCCTAAATGAAACTTAGTGGGGGGGTTGACAACATTCTCCAACCAGTGTCAAGCGTTACCAGGGTATCTAAAAGACAGCTCTAGCATCTTAAAACTTTTCAGGACTTCACATGGCAAGTATCATATTTTGTGGTTAGTTGCGATGTAACTAATCTATACTTTTAATCCCTCATCATCTGGCTATTGTAGCCTTGGAATATTTTTTGAGTAAGGATGGTAGTTTTGGAGAAGAGGAAAAACCTTTTTGTACAAAGGTTAACTTTTTATTAAAGTACAATTATTTCAAATTTGACAGGGTTTTCTATCTACAGACAGAAGGTGCCCCGATGGGTGCATCTGCCTCACCCACCATGGCAAATTTTTATATGGGTGGGGGAGCCCGTATGCACTATATAGTGTTTTGTAACCCTTTTGGCGATAAACATTATATGGTATGGACGTTTTCATCGACGACCTCCTCTGGTGTTGGGTCACGATGTGGCGTCCATACCCAAGTTCGTAGATTACCTCAATGACATCGAGTGTAATCTAAGATTTACCTTTACTTTCAACAACCAAAGGATTTCTTTTTTGGATCTTGAATTAGAGGGATCAATAGACTTGGTAGAGTTCACACAAGGTTTTATAGAAAACAAACTGCGGTAACACCATCTTGCAAGCTACCATAATCTCCAATACATACCATAGCTGCTACCAAGAGGGGAAAAATACAAGACAAGAAGAGCTTGCTCGTTGGACATAGATTTTGCTAAAGGGGAAAGAAATAAAAAAGCAGATTTGAAAGCAAGAGGTTACCAAAAATAATATTAAAGAAAACAGCGGATAAAACTAGAAAAGATACACAAAAGTCACTACTGAATAATTTAAATAAAAAGAAAAACAGGGATATAAAACAACAGGTGGTATTTTCCACAAAATTTAGTGATGATTATAACTTAGTGAAAAAAAACTTTTTTAAAAATGTTAAAATCTTGCGACAAGATGCAATTCTTAAAGAGTATGTGGATAAGGCCATCAAATGTGTATCTAAAAGGGGCATGACGTTAGGTAACGTTTTGTCTCCTAGCCTCTTTTCAAGCCAAATTAATGCAACGTGGTTACAACATGTAGGATTTTATCCATGTGGTAAAAATAGATGTAATTTATGGGTTTAATAGTGATCAAGGGAAGAAACATTTTGTAACAGCATGAGAACTAAACAGTTTAAAATGAAACAATACATAAACTGTGAGTCGGACCACATTGTTTTTATATCTTATGCAATCAATGCAATGTAATGTACATAGGCAGCACAATTAGAAAAGTGAAGCAAAGGATTGCGGAGCACCTTACAGGAATAAAAAACAAACAATCGCACATTTCAAGTGCAGTTAAACATTTTGTGGAACAACATGAGGGAAAAACCGCAACTTTGTATTGCGGTGCAATAGAAAGAGTAAATAGGCCTCCGCGAGGTGAAGATTGGGAGCATAAAACCAGATTGCGGGAGGCCTTTTGGATAATGACCTGTGATACACGCTTCCCGAGAGGCATGAACAGACGTAATGACCTCATGTTTATTTATTAACAGCGGTGATAGCTCTGGCTAATGTCTTAATAGATTTGTATGTTAAACATATAACAAATGACTGAATGCATTACCTATGTTTGCTTTCCATGTAAGGGTTAAAGTTGTGGCCACACCCCTATCACGTGCTAGCATGACGTGGTTTTTAATTTGTATGTAAGAACACCTGTCTTTTAGTATTGTTTGTATGCCGTGATCAAGGGTCCAGAAGGACCAGAAACGCGTTGGCGTTGTACTTTTTATACACTAGCCTGTGTTATGTTATAAGGATTATGGAATAAAGTGGAGCACTGCTGACCCGCTGGAGTCTTCCGTTTCTGGATGAAAGCATTGTGTATACAAGCGTATATTGTGATCAGTTGATTCCATACAAAAATATAGAGATCAAAATATGTGTGGTCTTGAGCAGTATGATCCTCTGTGTGATGTTTCGGTCGTCTTAGCGAGCTTATTCGTGTGGATCACGTGAGGGGCCTAGACTGTATTTCCAGTTTGTAATATAAATACAGCATATAGTTGTACATTTAATTTGAAAGATATATAGGCACTTGGGACCTGCAGTGTGAGGTACAAAAAGTATATAGGACCAAGAAGCAGGGGAAGCGCTGCATGTAGCAGAGGAAAGCAGTAGCGGTGCTGGCAGTTAGTCACTATAATAACACTGCGCTATTAGGGAATGTGGGAACAGGTTGTAATTTGTAGTATACAAGAAGAAAAAGACTGTTTTATCACCAGAAGCAAAACAGTAACATGACAAGAATCTGCATAACTAAGCATAGCATAAAATAGTTGCAGGTCAAATGATGATTGTCTATAAATTAATGATGGTTGTCTTATGTTCAAAGCTGTAGTGGATGGTGAGATATGGAGCCTGAAATTCAGAATGTCAAAACATTGTTACCCTTTTGCTTGTCAGTGTATACACACATGACATATACATATAGTATACACATACGGTATATGCACAGATTGTATACAGTACAGACCAAAAGTTTGGACACACCTTCTCATTCCAACAGTTTTCTGTATTTTCATGACTATAAAATTGTAAAAATTCACACTGAAGGCATCAAAACTATGAATTAACACATGTGGAATTATATACTTATCCAAAAAGTGTGAAACAACTGAAAATATGTCTTATATTCTAGGTTCTTCAAAGTAGCCACCTTTTGCTTTGATTACTGCTTTGCACACTCTTGGAATTCTCTTGATGAGCTTTAAGAGGTAATCCCCTGAAATGGTTTTCACTTCACAGGTGTGCCCTGTCAGGTTTAATAAGTGGGATTTCTTGCCTTATAAATGGGGTTGGGACCATCAGTTGTGTTGTTCAGAAGTCAGGTGGATACACAGCTGTTGGTCCCACTGAATGGACTGTTAGAATTTCTGGCAAGAAAAAGCAGCTCAGTAAAGAAAAACGAGTGGCCATCAGTACTTTAAGTAAGTAAGGTCTGTCAGTTCGAAAAATTGGGGAAACTTTGAAAGTGTCTCCAAGTGCAGTGGCAAAAACCATCAACCGCTACAAAGAAACTGGCTCACATGAGGACCGCCCCAGGAAAGGAAGAGCAAGAGTCACCTCTGCTGCGGAGGATAAGTTCATCCGAGTCACCAGCCTCAGAAATCACAGGTTACACACAGAGTTCTAGCAGCAGACACATCTCTACAACAACTGTTAAGAGGAGACTGTGTGCAGCAGGTCTTCATGGTAAAATAGCTGCTAGGAAACCACTGCTAAGGACAGGCAACAAGCAGAAGAGACTTGTTTGGACTAAAGAACACAAGGAATGGACATTAGACCAGTGGAAATCTGTGCTTTAGTCTGATGAGTCCAAACTTGTGATCTTTGGTTCCAACCACCGTGTCTTTGTGCGACGCAGAAAAGGTGAACGAATGGACTCTACATGCCTGGTCCCCACCGTGAAGCATGGAGGAGGAGGTGTGATGGTGGGGAGGTGCTTTGCTGGTTACACTATTGGGGATTTATTCAAAATTGAAGGACTACTGAACCAGCATGGTTACCACAGCATCTTCCAGCGGCATGCTATTCCATCCGGTTTGTGTTTAGTTGGACCATCATTTATTTTTCAACAGGACAATGACCCCAAACATACCTCCAGACTGTGTACTGGCTACTTGACCAAGAAGGAGAGTGCTGGTGTGCTACACCAGATAACCTGGCCTCCACAGTCACCAGACCTGAACCCCATCGAGGTGATTTGGGGTGAGCTGGACGGCAGAGTGAAGGCAAAAGGGCCAAAAAGTGCTAAGCATTTCTGGGAACTCCTTCAAGACTGTTGGAATACCATTTCAGGTGACTACCTCTTGAAGCTCATCAAGAGAATGCCGAGATTGTGCAAAGCAGTAATCAAAGCAAAAGGTGGCTACTTTGAAGAACCTAGAATATAAGACATATTTTCAGTTGTTTCACACTTTTTTGTTAAATATATAATTCCACATGTGTTAATTCATAGTTTTGATGCCTTCAGTGTGGATCTACAATTTTTATAGTCATGAAAATACAGAAAACTGTTGGAATGAGAAGGTGTGTCCAAACTTTTGGTCTGTACTGTATATACACAGTACACACATACAGTATATAGACATACAGTATACACACATAGAGTATATACACATACAGTATACACATGCTGTGGTGAATGTTCTTTCTGGGCCCTCTGGAATCCCATGCTGTGCTGGCTGTTCCTGCCGGGCCCTCTCCCTTCCAATGTGACCATGTCCTCTCTATCTCTCTCTGCTTTTCACAGGGCTGGGCCAGGCCTCACAGGCAGACAGTAATGCTGCCGATGTATTCTTGCTGTGGAATATCCGCAGCATATCAGCAGCATCTCAGGCTGCATCGGCGATCACTCGTCTGAACGCCGATGCGTGTTTTACATTGTGAGCAATGTAGAACACACTGCTCATTGCTAGATGATGTCTAGACGGACCCAGAAACGCATCTAAGAACGTATGTTCACACAGACTGAACATGCTGTGTGAATATATCTCTAGATCTAGACAGTTTTCCTACATGCCCCCTTAATGTATGCCTATATTTGGTCCTGCATTCCCACTGTTTCCTTGTTTTCAATAAGGATGCTTTCACACGGTGCGTTTTGATGCATTTTTGATGTGTTTTTGGTGCTGCAATGTACAGTATTAATTGCTGTGTCTTCCTGTACAAAATACGGGTCAAAAATGCGTTAAAAACGCACCATGTGAAAGCACCCTAAGTGTTACACATATATATTTATATATTGTTTATTATTATATTCACAAGCAGCTGTATCTTTCTCCTTTAGGCAATGTTCACACGGCTTATTTTGGGACATATCTTGCCCCGTATTTCGCGCAGTACAGCGTGAAATATGGGGCATGATATGTCCCAGTCATTATGGTAATCCACAGTTCTCATAGATACCAGAGGTGGAAGAGGAGAGGATGAGGGTAATAGTGAAGGCTATGGTCATGGTGGCTCTGACCCCGAACCTCTCATGCTACCCTAGAGCACTATAATGAAGAGGGGGTCTGCTTGTATAGGAGTAGGTGGTGTTCCTCGGGACACACTCTGTTAATAAGCCTCTCCGCCCAGATAGTGGTTGAGGTGTCCTTGGTGTTGTAAGCAGAATAACAGACAAGAGGCACAGTGGTGCAGTGATAACGGTTCTTTTACTCCACACAAGTTGCTATTCCCAAAAAGAAGCCTTTCAGGAAAATGCTTTACAGTCCATATGGGAAGCCTGTAGCAGGGGTGGCACCAAATCTAGAATCCAGACTTTTAACTACTGTACATTTTCCACAGGAGCTTTCTTGCTCACCCAAAGCGTTCTGGAAACTTCTCTAAGACTAGTGGGTTGAGCTGTTAGACATCAACCAACTATGAGGTTCTGTCTTCACTTACTTCATCCTCACGTACTTCCACTATACAGGACTCAACTCCAGGTGCTGTCAGGTCTTCCCCCTTCCTAAACATCTCTGACTTAATTGTTCTTGCTTACATTTGGGGCAAAGAGGAATAGACACGTTCTGTGGACCTTAACCAATATAAGTCTAGGGCTATAGACAATTGATTGAGCAACTAAACTGACCAAAACTATATTTATTTGCTGTGGCCACACCCTAGTTGCCTAGGTAACCACCACTATGCTTCAGGCTTAAATAGCACATTAACTCTTTAGTCCACGGATCAGCATCATAACTTAGCATTTTTATACACATCATCCTGACACAATAGTAATACTACACATAACAAATAATGGCTTCCATAGTAAATACTCTCAAATAAATACATTTGGGAGTGTACACTCATGTATAGTACATACAGTTGTACTGAAAGGTTTACATACCTCGGTAGTGTTGATTGAACTGTTCGAGAAAAGTTAAGTTCGAGTTGAACATCTCGATTTTCTTGGTCTCGAGCCGAAGCAAATATTTTACTGTTCATTCGAGTAAAGTTCGAGTTCGACATGGTGTTCGACAAGCCATTTTAATTTTACTTTTTCTGCTCCTTTCTGCACTTTTGGCGGCCATCCAATCAGTGCAGAGCACAGAGAAATGTCAAAAACATCATCGCTGAGGTGCAGGGCTCTCACTGGCTGCTAAAATCACATGAACATGTTACATACATTTCAATGTATTTCATTCTGAACACCATTTTCAACTCATTCTCTGTACTGTACAGACTGCTCTTAGTTAGATAGCATTTTCCTCACCATTGACAGTTGGGGAGTTTGATACTGCTGGCTGCATCTTTCCCATATCCAGAAGCTGTTATTTGGCGACATTTGCAGGCTCACATAACACCTAACTCTCATATGTATGGATATATATTATACAGACTGCTTGGATTTGCTAAATCATACTCAGTGCCCAAAAGTTAAGTTTTTGCAGTATTTTACATCACACCATCTCAAAATCTCCTATACAAAGAAATATATTTGAAATAGTGGTTGGTTGGTGAAAATTATTCTGAGTGGTGAAAAGTTCATTTTTGGAAGTTGTGGGGGTGAAATACCTTTCAAATATACCATGTGTTATTGTCATACAGATATATCTAGGAAAAGAGTTCTCTCTGTTGCTAAATCTTAATACCAAAAAGTATAATTTTGGCAGTCTTAGGCGCAGCGTTTGCCACTTTCAGCTGCGCCCCGCAGCGATCTGCAGCGATCTGCAGCTCCGACAGGCAGACCTGGTTTATTTTGGTCTAAATGCTCCGGCGGAGGCGAAGGGGAAGCAAGAAGGGAAAACATGAGAGGAAAGCATACGAAGATCGCAACAGAAATCTCGGCGCTCGCTCCCGTGCGGCATGGAGTAGATTCCAAAAAAAATCGTCTTTATAAAGGTGGAAAACATTCTCAGAAAAAGAGCTCAACCTCAAAAAAAAAATATATAAAAAAAAAATCACTTTCCAAAAATCTAGAAAAGGCGCAATATCAAGAATTAGGATCTTGGAAAATTGCGGGAAATACAGTAATTCAAATTCTGAAAGCTATTCTCATTGGTCGGCAGAAACTGGCCAAACAGAATAGGAGCGACAGTGAACCATTAAAACCCATGGAGAACTATTGACCAATCAGAATTAAAGGCGGGGGGGAAGTTCAAATACAGTAAAAAATGCAGAAAAGAGCTGATTGGCTGAGCCAGGGGGGGCTTGGCTATCTGGGCCAATCAGAATAGGAGTGACAGGGCCCCATTATAGCCTATGGAGAAGTTTGAACCAATCAAATCAAAGGCAGGACAGTTCAAAATACAAAAAAAATGCTGAAAAGAGTGATTGGTTGAACTAGCAGGGGCTTGGCTACCCCAAAGCAATCAGAGCGCAAGCTACGTCTCCTTATAATCTATGGAGGATCGGCGCAATGAAATCTCGGCCCTCTCAGCGCCGTGGGGGCATGGAGTATGAATAAAAAAAACATTTTTATTAGTTGTAAAATACCCTCTGAAAAAGAGCGGGAAACCTTCTATAAACATAAATCAAATTCTATCCCGAACAACGCGCTTGTCGCCGAGACGGGGCCTACAAAAGGGAATTGCAATAGAGAGAATTGCCGGGAAATACAGTAATTCAAATTCTGTAAGCTATTCTCATTGGTCGGCATAAACCCAGCCAATCAGAATTGGAGCGACAAAGACCCATTATAAGCTATGGTGGAGAATTGCCCCAATCAGAATAGGAGCGACAACGCCCCCAAATTATAAGCTATGGAGGAGAATTGCCCAATCAGAATAGGAGCGACAAAGACCCATTATATCCTATGGAGAAGTTTGACCAATCAAAATCAAAGGCGCGACAGTTCAAATACAGTAAAAATGAGAAAAGAGCTGATTGGTGAGCTAGCGGTGGCTTGGATATCCCAGCCAATCAGGAGCACGAGCTACTTCTTCCCATTTTTAGTCTATGGAGAAAATCGGCGCAATGCAATCTCGGCCCCTCAGCGTCGTGCGGCATGGAGTATGAATAAAAAAAAATTTTATTATGAAAAAACATTATCAGATAAAGCGCGGGAAACCTTCTATAAAAATAAAGCAGTTAAATCCCTAACAACGCGTTTGTCGCCGAGACCGGCGCTACATAAGGAATTGCAATAGAGAGAATTGCCGGGAAAGCAGATTGCCGGAAAGGTGCCCCCCGACGTGGCGAGATTCATACGTCGCCCTTAAACTATACTACATCAGGTTGCAGGGTCCCATAGCAGCTGCTACAACTGCACCTCCTATAGCTACGCCCCTGCTTGCAAGCTGTTCTCATCTTTTCAGTTAACCAATGAAAGGAATTAAGGGCTACATGTATGAAATGGTTTTGGTCTAAAACTCACTTTTTTCCTATTGGTTTCTATTGGGAAAAATGTGAGTTTTAGACCAAGACCGTTTCATACATGTGTCCCTAAGTATTTTAGCCACTCAATTTTTTTCTGTCACTCTTAGAGCCAAATTTCCTTCATGTATCCAGTTTATTGTTATGGTAATTGCAGCTTCTCCTTACCTGTGTAGGTATAAAAGTTAACCCGAATATCTTCACCCATTGACTTGAACCTCGAACTGAAAACCACTACTGTTCGAAGTTCGACTCGAACATTTTACTGTTCACCCATCTCTACAAAAGAGTTGAGGATGGTTTGGGGGGATTTAAAGTGCTATACGGGAGGCCACAGACAAGAATGTTGCAGTAGTCTAGGCAGAGAAGAATGTTGCAGTAGTCTAGGCAACTCTTGTTGCCATTACCCAGGACATACAGTCTTTGTAGTGACTTTTAACCTGTGACTTGTAGTGTGCCTATGGGACTGTTTCCTGAATATTTCACCAATACTGGGTTTTAGTTGAAATACAGTCACTGGTATAATCACAGGCACCACTGGTTGTCGAAAACCAAAACAATACTTATTTTCCACACAGTTGTTTTGAAATGCAAAAATTTGCTTTTTTTCCGGGGGAGAGGAGGGGGGGGGGGCCATTCATACCAAAATGGGGCTTTTAAATCTTATTGGAAAAGTCTGCTTTCTTATCTAACTAATTTTGTGGGTCTCACAGAAAAGGAGCGTCTACCTATCTGCCTACCTAATATGGGTGGAGCTACCTACTATATTGGCACAAAAGTAAAATTCTTCCAGCAGTCAGGTTATAGAAGCTCTTATTCTTTATTGAGATACAAAAGTGCAGAGGGTAAAATAGTAGTTAACCAGCGCGTTTCGGGCACCAAACTTTGCCCTTGCTCAGAAACTGGCCTACCAATCGTCACGTCGGGGGATCCTGGAAAGAGGTACGTTTTTTCTTATTTTTTTAACACTAATGGACTCTCCACCCTAAGCCTACCTACCTATATGGGCCCCCTATAGCCTACCTATAAACCTGTCTATTTATATGGGGCCCCCTATAGTCTACCCCTAAGCCTGACTACCTATTTGGGGACCTCTAAGACCGCAAAAACTATAGGGGGCCCTTATAGCCTACCCCTAAGCTTTCCTATAGCCTACACCTAAACCTGCTTACCTATGTGGGGCCTGTATAGCCTACCACTTAGCCTGACTACATATATGGAGCCCCTTAAAACCTATCTACTTATGTGGGCCCCACCTATAGCCAATCTAACTACATACCTATGTGGGACCCACCTATAGCCTAACTATCTACCAACCTATGTGGGGCTCACATATAGCCTGCCTACCTACATACCTATGTAGGGCCCACCTATAGCCTACCTACCTGTGGCCCAACCTAACGCCAACCTAGTACCTTGGCCGAGCAGAAACTTCCCTAACTACTACCTAGTGGTCAGCCTAACTACTGCCTACCTATGGTCAATCTATCTACCTACCTGTAGCCTACCTACCTAACTGGGACATATCTACCTACCTGTGGTACAACTACTGCCTACCTGCCTATGAACTTACCTACCTAGTGCCTACCAACCTAACTAATGTGGGTTTACCTACGTGGTATTATGATTCTGAGGGGTACAGGCCATAGTTGTAACACAATCTCCAGGTGGTGAATCCTCTGTTCCTCCCCTCTAGGAGACTGCACCTCTAAGCTAAGGCCTGTACCCACTCTCCCACCCCTCTGAAAGTTTGTACAGAGTTGGGGGACAGTGAGTGATATGCTGGAAAAATGAGAACTCTAAGATATTTGTGTCCAAATCTGCAGGGATGAGTGGTGGCTATGTTACGCTTTGTATCGACAAAGTTTGAAATCGGCAAGGAATTTTATGGAGATCGAAATATCCAAGATCATGAACGCGATAAATAAGGTTAAATCCTTGAGAGCATCATCTATTAAGATCCGCGCCTTTTTCCGGTGCTTCCTGAAATTTTGGGCGGCCAGCAAATGTGATAATTACAGAATAGAGCAGGTGAGATGTTGTGCGAACCGTCATGACTGGGATGTGTATGGTTGCGATTGGCCTGGAAAAATCACATGACCCCGTCGTTTTACATAGAACACAGCGTTTCCTGTTTCAGCCTCAGTTTCTCTCACGTCTCATAGGATAGGACCTGGCCTCCTGCCTGTGGCCAAACAGCTCAGGCGAAATTAGTCAATTTCTTGCACAGAGAAAACCTCAACTTAACTAGCTGTGATCCTTCCAATTTAGTTAGATTAGAGATTTGAAGATTTTATGTAGTTAGCAAAGAATTTCAAAGCAGCATCTACCGCTGTAAATTCCACGGCAGGTGGGAGCGGGGGGGGGGGGGGGCCCGCGGGCGAAACACAGACAAGCTCTATCTAAAAAGAACATGGATAAAGTTCACCCAATACTAGTGTAACATTGTAGTTGAATAGTCTTTATTATTATCAGTTTGCTATTGAAATATTTCCTGAAATTGGGCAGCCTGAACTATATATTGGATAAACATCATTTCTAGTAACTGCAGGTCTCTTTGATTTTGCTGCAAAACTCCACTATTATTATCAGTATAAACCTTTCAGATAGTTTCATTTTCAATTTTACCCATTAAACCTGTGACTGTTGATAATATCCACCTTGCAGATAAATACAATACAGCAATCTTGTAAGTCAGCACAGTTTTTGTTTGCCAAAAATAACCGTGTATCGTACTAAAACATCACAGGTTTACGTGATTTTTGACTTTTGCGCACCCAGCATTTTCATGACGCACATCCACGTAAATTAAAACAGCAATTCTATATTCACCATAGTGAATTGAAAGGTGCAAAAAAATAACAGTTTTATAATATCAAACATTACAGTTACGTGTTTTTTGACTTTTGCACAACCAGCATTGAACATTGACGCAGCATCTAAAAAAAAACGTAAATCATAAAACAGCAATTTTCTAATTCACCACAGGTGAATTGAAAGGTGCAAAAAATATCGGTTTATTATACCAAACATAACAGTTTACGTGTTTTTTGACTTTTGCGCACCCAGCATTGTTCATTGACGCAGCTCTACGTAAATTTAAAACAAAAGCCAATTCTATATTCACCACAGTGAATTGAAAGGTGAAAAAATACCGTTTATTATATCAAAACAAACAGTTTACAGTGTATTTTGAAACTTTTTGCATAACACCCACAATGTATCATGTGACTCGCATCTACGTAAATCTTAAAACAGTAGCCATTCTATATACACCACAGTGAATTAGAAAGGGCAGAAAATACCGTTTAATATACCAAAACATAACAATACGTGTTTTTTTGGACTTTTGCCCATCCCTATTGTTGATAGACACCTTGCAGTTAAATATGAATCCAGCAAGTTTTTGTATTCGATTAGAGGGATTTGATAATTGCTGCTGATTTGCCGTACTTTTAATAAGAGACTTTTCAAAACTATTCCATACCTCTCAAAATTTTTATATATTCAAACATGGAGCGAAATGCAGAGTGGTAAAGCGAGCAAAGAGTGGGTAAGCACATGGAGGTAGAGTACGAGAGATCAGGTGCTCCTTCCAGTGCTGGCGACAACCAACGCATGCCAGCGGAACATCAGTTGCAGACCGTCAGGCCGTCATCGCTGGTTTAGGGCCCGAGAATCTAAGTAACGAACATCGTCGCCAATCTGTCCTTCAGAGGTTAATGCAAACCTTGCAATCTAGCAGTCTTACCTCCTCATCCTCCGCAGCACGGCACCACAAATGTCGTCATCACATCATCAGCATACGTTCCAACATTAAGCAGCCCAAGTCAACTCGTGTACCCACCACAGTGGATATCCATTGTCTGAAAGACCTCTTTGATGACAAAATGCGTTGGGGTCAAAAGGCATGGTTTAAAGATCAAGAGGATGCTCTTACGCCCAGTTTTCGGAAGCCATCATAGAAGGTGAAGAAGCCCGACAATCGCAAAAATCCCAGGCGGTTCGTGGCAACGCCTTGGCAGTGCCCCTTGCTTGAACCCGCAGCTTCTGGAATGCAGAAAGTCCATGACCCGACCAAGTCACCTTTGTTGATGATGATGATATGACGACATAGCGATCATCCTGGTCATTTCCCCCGCAGAATTTGCTTGCAGCGCTTCATCATGGACGAGGAGGAAGACGATGGAGTAGTGTCAATACGGTCCCCCTCCACAAAAAGGGAGAGGGCGGTCGCAGAAGTCCGCTGATATGATCCGCCAGCCACGGTCAGCGCAAACCCCCGCTCCTCCCCGCTTTTATTGCCCGTCAAAAAGGTCCAAGGACCTCTCAACCTGGGCCTTCTTTGGCAAGCTCTGATTCACCCAGCGATGTCATATGCCGCCTTGGCCGTAAACGATAAGAGATCGCAAGAACCTAAGTGTTAACCACCAACATGTCTACTCACATGCAGCGAATGCATGAGTTGAATGGAGGGAACACTTGGCCAAAAAAGGCCAGACCGACGCCGGGCCCTCCAACCACAATCACACCTTCTGTATCCGCCTCTCCTCCGCCACCACCAAGCGTTCCTCATCTGCCATGTCTCTCAGAAGTCATGATCAGGGATCAGCCTCCCGCTTCACCTCCAACCGTCGCCCGAGTACCACAGCCACCACCAGGAGAACCCCCCCAATTATTCCTAACCCCTTCTCCTCTCCGCCAGTTTGACGACCGCAACGCCGTACAGCCCGGCCAGTCTAGCAGCCACCATTCTGTCCCTTCCAGGTTTGTGGTTGGGGAGCAGAAGAAACACATTAACCCAAAACAACCCAAAGCCAAAAGCCTGAATTGTCGGCAATTGGCCAGGCTTTTTTTGGCCTTAGGAAATTAGCCTTTCCGTCTGGTGGCACAATGGGTTCCCGCCACGTCATGGCCCTCGCCTGCCCCCAAATACCAGAATCTCGAGCAGCATACTTTGCCAGAAAAGCCTTCCCTGCCCTGGCCAGCCAACGTGTCATATAAAATTTCAGCGCGTTTTCTGAATCTGATGTCCGGAAAAAGACCATCTCACCACCGACACATGGACTAGTTAAGCAGGCCAAGGCCGCTAATATCTCTGTACAGCTCCCTGGTGAGCTGGGTGGATGTCCTCTTGGGGTGAACGGTGGGCTCTCAGGACTCCGCGCATAAAACGATCTTCAAAACGCAGGGCTGGTGCAGGGTTTCTTTTCCCCGAATCCCCCAAGTCCTCTGGTTGTGCGCGCCGCTGGTGTGCCCAGAGACACGCAGCCGTGTTTGAAATTAATCTTCCTTGGAGACCGTCCACACACAGGTCAGTAGCTGTGGACGGCTCTCCGCAACGAGACCGAGCGCTGGCTGGGTGACAAGAACCTTGTGCCAGGCAAGGGATGTGCAATAACCGGCGAAATCTGCTGGCCGCCCTTAAGATCGGTAGGCTGGAGCACATCCCTTGCCTGGCACATGTCATGAACCTTGTCGTCCAGAAATTTCTAAAGAGCTACCCGGGTCTGGACTGCCTGCTGAAGAAGGCTCGAGGTCTGAGTTCGCACTTCCGCCGTTCGCACCCTGCTTCGTCCCGCCTGGCTGCGTTGCAGCGTCAGCTCGGCCTCCCCGTCAACCGTCTCATTGTTGACGTGGCAACACGCTGGAATTCCACCCTCCACATGCTCCAGCGATTGTGGCAGCAGCGCAATGCCATTACGCAGTACGAAGTGACACATGGCCTGACAAGCAGCGGTGCGGACCTCGGGTGTTGAACCACCGAGAGTGGAGGCAGGTGAAAGAGCTCTGCACCATCCTTGCCAGTTTTGAAGAAGCCACCAAAATGGTCAGTGCGGACAATGCCCTTGTCAGCATGAGCATTGTGGTGATCTTAGTTCTGGAACGATCGTTGGACACTCTGAAACAACAGGTCCCGCCAGCGACGGAGGAGGAGACGGACACAGATGCGGACACGGAGCCTTTCTCTCCGTCAAATCCACAAGGCCCGACAGTTTCACAATTTCATCGGTCTTCATTAGGCAGTGGTTCGGGGTCCAGAGCTAGTGCAAGGTGGCGCATCAGCTCTCAGGGTGCATCATCTCAGGCAAGTCAGGGCTGTGTTGAAGCTGTGCCGGAGGCAGCGGAGGAGGAGGAGGAGGAGGTATTCCTAGACACCGATGTTACCGACGTCCCTGCCTTGGAAAGAGGTTGGCGCGAATTTGAGGCGGAGGAGGAAGATGAGGAAGATCAGTTTGCTAGTGCCCCTCGACCCAGAGGCTTGGGAAATCAAGGCTCCATCTCTCACATGAGTGCTTGGATGCTCCATTTCCTCCAACATGATCCTCGCATTAAGGCCATCAAAATGAACAACAGTTACTGGGTGGCCACCCTCCTGGATCCCCGTACAAAACAAAACTCAGCACTTTCCTTCCACCCACCCAAATAGAGAGTAAAATGCAGGAAATGGAGACCTTGCTGATTGATCAACTGGAGACATCTGTTGCGTCTGCTTCACGTTCCCCAAATGTCACGGTGGAACAACATCAGCGACGTGACAGCAGTAGAGTGCCAAGTAGGCGTAGCGGCAGCAGCAGGCAAGGTGGCAGAAGCCTAATTGGTGACCTCTGGCAATCTTTGTTTACCACCTCACCAACGCATGCAATGCAGGGCACACATCTCAACCACACAGAGATCGCTTAAAGATCATGGTGTCACGACTATTTGCGTCTTAACCACGATGTTTTTGGCACGTTTGTTTTATTTGTTCCGGACCCAATAGCTTTCTGGGTATCCAAAAAGGACTAATGGCCCGAGCTGGTCGTCACGCCATAGAGGTGTTGCCTGCCCAGCCCGCCCAGCGTCATAAGTACGTACGCTTACAAGCACAGCTGGACGGTGTCATTTCAGACAACGGCATCCGGCTTTCCACAGATAATGTGGATCGTTTGACTTTCATCAAGAGAATCAGGCATGGATCTCTGATGTGTTAGTGCCCCAATTGGCCGAGGTCACCGATTATTGCCGGTCTACTTCACATTCCATTTCAAACAGAAAAGGTCCTCTGAAAACTTTTTGTTACAAATGAGCAATTCTTATCGCAATTTTTATCTCTTTTCCTCTTTTATTCTCTTTGCTGTGAGGAGACTGTAAAAGACAGCAAGGTTCATGACACCACCGTATGTCCTTTACTTCCCACTTTATCTTAAGAAGATTTCAGCATTGTCATGGTTTGAGGTCATGTTGCGGTGAGATACAGCTTAATTATGGCCTTTGGAACAGAAATGCGCTCTAAGTGGCATTTCTCCCTCACAATTCTAATAGGATGGCTGAGAAGTCATATGTATATAATTTTTTTGGTGTCCATTAGCTGTAGAATACAGGAAATAATCATGGGTCCCTTTGGAACAAGAAATGTGGCTTCAAAGTGGCATTTCTCCTCAAATTTTAAACAGTGGCTAGAGTCAATTTATAATTTTTTAGGGGTCATGTAGCTGTGATATACAGCAATAATCATGGTCCTTTGGACAGAAATGTGGCGTCTAATGGCATTTCTCCCACACAATTTTAAAAGTGGCTGATAAGACATTTTTATAATTTTTGGGTCATGCTGCTTTGAATGCAGCAATACTACAGGTCCCCTATTATAAAAAAATTTGTTTCTAACAGACATTATGTTCTCAATAATTGACGCAAAGTGCAAAGGGTCATGTTTTGAATTTTTGGGGGCATTTTCTGTGACTTGCAGCTAAACAACAGTCCTTTCTAAAAAATGTTTGTTTTCTAACAGACATTTGTTCTTCACAATTGACCAAAGTGGCTCAAGGTCATGCTTTGAATTTTTGGGGCATTTTGCTGTGACATGCAGCTATACAACAGTTCTATCTAAAAAATGTTGTTTTCTAACAGACATTTGTTCTTCACAATTGTCCAGAGTGTCTCAAGGGTGATGGATGCTGTAGAAACCGAATAGGTATGAACACTGTTAAGTGGGACACATATTGCAAAATGACTTGGTTTTTGCAAGAATCTTTAACATAGCTATCAATCCCTGATTGAGACAACCATTTAATACAATGAAAAAAAGAGAAACAAAGACAGTGGTGGATTTCCATCCTATTTTTACAAATGTGTTTTGACTAGAATAAAACTACTAAAAACTTGCATGTACAAAATATCTGGTAAAAAAAATTCCCCGGAATTGGTACAAGGGAGGTACAGGAAAACTTGACCAGACGTAGGATATTCAGAGGAACATTGGAGTATGGAAGTCACGGACAGAGAACACAGTACCAGATACAATTTCCGCCGCACGTTTGAGTAAAATAAGAAAAAGAAATGCCAAGCAAAAGGGCACCTGGGGTAACAGGAGCGGTTAACCACCAGTATTTCCAAGTGAAGCTCATTGGAGTCCGCACTCATACTGGATGGCAAGCCTACCCAGTCTTGACTGTGTACTCGAGGACGGCTGGAGTATCTCACACTTCCGCTTCCGCAATCAGCTTCAGCATCGACAGTTTTTGATGTCTGCGTCCACAGTTCATTTTAATCTGCGTGTTTAATAGATGACGGACGCCAGCCTGGGCTCTCACCTCACCACTGTAACTCCGCCCCTGTCATGCCGTGGCACATGGACAGTTTCCTAGTCAATGTCCCAGTTCAACAAAAATGGTGAGTCTGAAAGACTCCTTTTTCCCGGCACTTTGTAATCGGGGTCGACAGGTTAAATGGTCATACTGTGGCCCAGGACGAGCATATAGTTCAGTTCAACTAAAAAGGTGGGTTTGAAAAGACTCCTTTTTCTGGACTACGCTTTTAAACTGTGGTCAGACGAGGGTTTATGTCAGTTCTGCGGTACAGGCAGATATAGTTAAGTGTCCAGTTCAACTAAAATGGTGGTTGAAAGATCTCCTTTTGCGGCACTTATTTAAATCTGGGTGTCATGCAGGTTTTGGGGCTCATGCAGCGTTCCAGACAGGAATATTCAATGTCCAGATTCAAGTAACATGATGGTTCAAATCAATAGTATGCCTTTCTCGGCCACTTTTTTAATTTGTGGGTGATGCAGGTTTAAGGGTCATGCTGTGGTACAAGACAGGATAGAGAATGGTCTGGACTTTTTTTCTGTGACATTTTATAACCTAAGTTGTTTACCTAGATGTACACGTATTCCTATTTGACTGTTGTGGATGGTTTAATGTCAGCTTCTCCAGCCTTGTTTGGGTTAAAAATGAAGGTGTAGTTGCGCATCCCAATAAAGACCTTTAATGTAAATCGCTCATAATCGATGATCACTATCGAAAAACTCTATCAGATACGCGCCGACTATCGACTAGCGCTCGATCTCGATAGCCAACGCAATCGCTCAACACTAGTTAAGGACCGTCATTTGGATATCATTATGGAAAAAAGTAGTTGGACCTAGGGAATATTTTTTTTTCTTTTTCCCTTTTTCTTTCTTTTTCCCCTTTTTTATTTTTTAAAGCATATATCATATTAGGATCTCTTTATCAGATTGTTAGAGGAGTTCTCTAATAGCATGCATCAACACAGGGTCACATGTAAAGCACAGCTGTTAAGCGTAGCGGTCAGACTTGCCCTGCTTAACAAACAGTGAAGGGTGGAACAGCATTAAATCAGCATCGGGTTTTACTGGGTGCTGTACATCAAACCCCGTCTTCTTGCGGCGCTGCCTTTGGTATCAGAACCTGCTGCATTTCTAGGGGCTTTTTTGGTTCTCTGAGACTTGGCTGCTCCATGTTGTCTTGAGGCTTGGCTCTGGGATCCCTGTGCTGGGAGGTAAGCCAAAGCAGACCCCACAAACATGGATTCCCAATCCGGTAAAGAGACAGTCGGTAAGTCCAGGTTGTGGAGAAAATCCGGCAAGTCTGCAGGAGAATGCAGTGAAATTAATCTGTCTCCTCTGCGAACCTGCAGTGAAAATGGGAAGCCCCATCTATACTGAATATGATGGGACTGTAAGATACATAGGAGCGGCTTGAGAGTGAGCCTAAGTCGCAGTGTGCGTCTGGACAAGTCCGGGTAGATCGAAATTTTCGCCCTGTCCCACTCTAAGTTTTGTGCGAATTTTGCTTTTTTCATAATAGATTCTTTCAGGGAGAAGTAGTGGACCCGGCATATTACGTCACGAGGACGCAGGTCTTGAGCCCTGTCAAGCTCTATGTGCTCATCCGCTCTTCTCCCCAGGAGGGTGTTAAAATTTTTTGTGAGAGTTTGGGGTAGTTCCTGGGCTGTGACAGTCTCGGGTAGACCACGTATGTGAATTTTATTTTGTCGGTTTCTGTTCTCTAAATTGTGCATGTGGTCTATTAAGTTTAGATGTAGCATTTTCTGATGAGCAACCGTGGACTGTAGGTCCGCAATAGACTTTTGAACAGAAGTTTGAAACTGTTCAAGGTTGTGTACCCTGTTTTGTAAGGTAGTGATATCAGTTTTGACTAGCTGCAAGTCTTGCCTCCATGCAGTTTTAAGGTCCTGCACCATGGCGGTGAGGTCTTTCTTAACCGGGAGCAAGGACAATAGGGCCTGTAGTTCAGGGTGCCCCTTCAGGGCCAGTAGGGCCTTGTTCCTGGGCATACAATCAGTTGTAGCCTCTCGCCTCCATGCCTGCAGTTCATAAGGGGATGCTGCAGCATCATGGGAGCAAGATGGAGTATTCCCAAGGGAGCTATAACTGGACCAGGATCCCGCCGATCTGGCCTCATTCTGTGTCATGTTGTGGCCCACTGAGGAGTCAGGTGTCTGCAGGGTCATCATTAACTCTTCCATGGGGTCAGGGACCGATTCTGGAGCGACCGTTAATAGTCCTGCTGAGGGAGAAGGGATCTGGCCTTCATTGAATCCCATAGTCAGGTTGCGGCCGGTGGTGTAGGCCACTGCATAAGATGGTGGCTCCCCACGTGGCGCTGACTTATCACCCCTTATGGTATGGAAGCTGTCCTGCAACAGGGATGCATTACTTACTGCGTCTATTCCCGGATCCTCTCGACTCTCCTGTGGGCTCAATGTGGCGCCTGCAGCGTGTATGCCCGCTGGGAATCCTGTAGCTCTCTGGACGGGTAGCTCTGTTGCGTGCTGCTTCAGAGCGTGGTCTCCACCATTCGTCCGCTCCGCTCTGTCCCGCGCCTGCTGTGGTTCCTCCGCCGTATCTCTGCTTTCTGCCGTGGGGTGTTCGGCTCTTCGGGACATCCCGGCGGATCTTCTCTCTCTCCCGTCGCGAGGCTGCAGTTGAGTGGCGCGAAGTACCGGAACGTCTCCAAGATGGCGCCCGCTCAGGGGAAGTATCTTCAGAGTCTGGCAGTTGCTCCGCGAGCGGAGCAAAGTACTTAGAGATGGGGATCTCTGCTTCCCCGCAGGTAGAGAGGTCTCTGGGCTTCCTTTTAGTTCTCCTAGGTCCCATTATTATTTGCTTTTCTCCCTTATTTGCTCAGTGCACGAAGCGGAGCTCAGCTATCCACGTCCTGCCGCCAGCATGCCAGGCCACGCCCTCCCTGATATTGTATATTTTTATATTAATTTTATATAGTTTCATAGTTTGTAAGCTTGAAAAAAGACAAGACGTCCATCCAGTTCATATGATCACATTTTTTATTAATTTAAATAATTAAATTTGATATAGTTTTAGAATTATAAATCTCTTTTTATTATTGTACTGGTGTAAGTTGAGAAATGAGGGACATTTTTTTCCCTAACAGCAAATCCAGCTCCACTTCAATTCATCAGGCTCAGACAGACCACATTAAATTAGATCTGCCTGTTCAAACAGTAATGCACCTAACTTTGTCGAACCACATTCATATATGTGCCTAATAATACGTGTGGTGCAGCACCCCCCAGAATGCCCCCAAAATGCCCCCTCATGTTCGGCGCATTAGAAAGTGTCAAGTCTTATGAACAATGCGCCTAACACATTCATCAGGAGCATTAGACATCGTAGACTGCTCACTTAGGCGCATTTGACACCAGAAAAGGATGAATAACATGATCATACATGTCTCCCTTTGTGTTGTGACATCATGGTGCAACATCTGTCAAGTTTAGCTTTGTTACAACTGAATAGACATGTCAACCATTTCCTATAACAACTGTTTTCATGCAATAGTGATAATTACATAGTTGCAGCCTATATAACCCCTTAACATTGAGGCCTATTTTTTTTATCACCTTCATTTTTCCCTCCCTGTCTTCTCAGAACCATAACTTTTTTATTTTTTCATCTACATAAACATACGAGGGCTTTAATTTTGCGGGACAATATTTACTTTTCAATGGTTTCATTCACCGTACAATAGAATATACTGGAAAAACACCCAAAAATGTTTTAAGTGGGGCAAAACATGAACAAAACGTACTTGTGCCATGTTTGCAGGGGTTTTGTTTTTATGGTGTTCAATATTTAGTATAAATGATGTGTTATTTATATTCTTAAGATTAATACAAATCTTATCATACCAAACATGTACAGTTTTCTTTATGTTTTAGCAAAATAAATCCTATTTTTTCTATTTTTAAAATTTTTGCCACAGTCCCATTTTCTGCGACCAATAACTATTTTGTACTTCTACCTAAGGACTTGAGTGAGGGTGAATTTTTCACACGCTGAAGTATACTTTTTATTACTACCAGTATGGAATACATGTGACTTTTTTGATCACTTTTATTCCATACTTTTAGGGGATGTGAAATGACAAAAAAAACTATTTGGCCGTTTGGAATTTTTTTTTCGTCTACTGGGTTTTTATTATAATTTATGTTTTTAATATTATTTTTATTTTTTAATATTATTTTAATAGATCAGACTTTTTAGGACATGACAATACCAATTATGTATAAATTTTTTACTTTTTTATTATTTTATTTGTAAAATGGTAAAAGGGGGTGATTTGAACTTTTAATATTTTATATTTAATTTTTTTTTATACTTTAAAAAAAAAAATATATATATATTTTTTTTTTTTCGGTGCTTCACCACTAGGGAGCATGATCGTTTATACAGCTCTTTACATTGTAATGCAATGCAATAGGGTGTATAAATATGTTGCTTTTACTACAATGAAACGGTTAGCAGTATGTAATGTAATCAAAGAACAGCCACTTCTTTGTCTTTCTGTGTCTCTTCCAGTATCTCTGTATCTCTGTTGCAACCTGAAGATCATACTCTGGGCCACATGCATGAAAACCGTTTAGGTCTAAGGCCATGTTCACACGGCTTAAAATGGGCCGTATTTCGGTCCGTAATTACGCGCCGAAGTGTGCAAATTACAGGCTGAAAACGGCCCATTCATTACGGTAATCCACAGTTCTCATAGGGAACTATGGATTACGTCTCCTCTCCCTGCTCGGCGAATACGCCGAGGGGGGAGATAATTGACATGTCACTTTCTAGCGGCGTATACGCGCCGCTAGCAATGATTGTCTATGGGCCGGCGAGGTGCCGCCCCCCCCTCGCTTCCCCGCTCCCGCCCCGCCCCCGGCCACACGGCGTAACTGCGGGGCGTAATTACGTCCCGCAGTTAACCCGTGTGAACATAACCTAAAACTTACTTTGTTGCCCATAGGAACCAATCAGAGTGCCCATTTTCATTTTCATTAGTGCTCTGGAATACTGAAAGGGGTGCTCTGATTGGCTGGTATGGGCAACAAACTGAATTTTATACCTGGACAGTTTTCATACATGTGGTTGTCTGTGGTTAAATTGCTCAGTTAGGAACTGGTTAACCAGATTATACAATATTTATTGTTTCAGGTATGCTGTATATTAAAGTTTATGTGTAATATTTGTAATGAGAGATAAAATATGAAGCATTTAACCTAGTGAAAACAAAAGTGAAAAAAATCTTAATACTATATTAAATATGCAGTGACTATATATTACTGTATCTGGATGTACTGGTACATCCTGATGGCGGTAAGGTGCTAGCTACTTATTTTTGCCTAGCTTAAATGCTCCATATTTTATAACTCATTTCACAAATTACACATAATCTTTTATTAAACAATATATCTGAAACAATAAATATTGTGTAACATTGTGTATTGTTTATGTTAGATAATCTCGATTTGGGGCTGCCTCCACCCTACAAGTGGTCACGCAGTTCAAATACTAAGGTATTATTGTACATAAAGACATCTGTAAGTTTAATGAACTCAACATCCAGTCTCTGTTGCGGCAGATGGAGATGAGGCTGGAGGCATGAGCCAACCTACCCCTATCTTTAATTGGTAGAATAAACATAATTAAAATGGTGTTGCTGCCTCAGCTCCTATATTTGTATCAGGTGGATCTAGGGGTCCTTGCCAAATCACATTATGTGTTGTTGAATAGATTGTTCTTGTCTTTCCTGTGGGGAGGTGCTGCCCCTTGTTTGAGTAGAGCTACACTTAAGGCCCCATACGACAGAGGTGATTTAGCGTTTCCGGATCTCTATGTCTATTATGTTGCTGTCCAGTTGGCGCACATTTCTCAGTGGTTCGGAGGCCATAGGAGTAATCCCTCTGTCGTATTGGAAGCTGCTTTGGTGGGATTGCTTGAAGGGTTATCAAATTTAGCATATAGAGAGGGTAATTGTATGGAATACTACTATACTTCATTAATGAGTGCAGAGATACTAGCCTGGAAGACTTTTATTCATCCTTATAGTCATAAAGGGGAGGACGGCACCTGGTCCCCTATTGTGCCCCTGTGGTGTAATAGGAAACTACAGGAGCTGTTCACTCTACCAGTCTGTGGGCTCTGGGCTGCCCGAGGAGTAAAATACCTCACTCAATTATACAAGGAGGGTCTTTTCTTGACCTTTGCGGGGATGCAGCATCAGTTTGATCTGCCAATGGGGTCCTTTTTCTGATTCCTACAGCTGAGACATGCTTGCACAACGCAGTTTGGAATGACTCGGGTTCACCTAGAGTATGGGCATTTGGAAACCTACTAAGGTTCCGTCGCTAGAGCAGAGGAAGCAGTTGGTTAATGCTGAACTCCTGCGGTACAAAATTACCTATGCTGCTAGAGGTATTCCCAAGCGCTTCTCAATAATATGGAGTAATTGGACTGTGGCACAGACTGTGTGAGCAGTAGTGCTGGAGGCGAGGTAGGCCAGGGATAGATGAGAATGAATTGTGTTGTTTATTTGTGTCTCACTTAAATATGTAGAAAGTTCTATTGCTGGTGCTCTTCAGGAGCAATCCAACTATGTCTGAGCAATTCTTTCCTGTTTATCTTAGTCTCTAGGGAGTTCTATACCGATGTAGAATCTACCTTTACCTGCTGTATTAGGTTGGTTACACTTTCTGGTATTGTACTACAAAAGAAATGCTGGGGGAGGTTGGAAAGTTGTCATAAAAATGTATTTGTATGTGCTTGGATTGTACCAAATGCAATCTTGGAATTCGAGGTGATCGATATGTTTCTGGTGATGGTGTGAATTCAGACTGTATTGTTTTTTATTGTGAAAATTTGATAAATAAAAACCTTTCAAAGTAAAACCTGGTTAACCAGTTCCTAACTGAGCCATTTCTCTCATGGGTGTGTATGAGAACACTTTCCAACACTGTAACGGGTGGCTCCGCGGTCCGTGGGTCGGACCGCGGGCGCACCTGCGTTCCCTGCGGCGGGTCCCCGGCGGGGACGGGGGGCCCCGCGGACCGCACTGCCGGTGGTGGCGCCACTCATCCCATCCACTCACCTGGCCTCGCTCCCGTCTGGTCCTCGTCTCCTGCCGGCCGGAATGCGCGTGCACGCCCCCTAGCACGTGCACGCGCGCGTTCACGTACATTTAAAGGGACAGTACGCCAGTAATTGGGTAATTGCCGGGCGCTGTCCCTATATAAGTTTTGCACCCACGTCACTTCCCTACTGGATCTATGTTGCCTCGTGCCTTAGCTAAAGCGTTCCCTAAGTGTGTTCTCGCCCTACCGTGTACCAGACCTCTTGCTACGTTTTCCCGACTCCGAACCTCTGCCGCCTGCCCTGACCTTCCTGCCTGTCCACGACTCCGAACCATTGCCGCCTGCCCTGACCTTCTGCCTGCCCACGACTACGATTCCCGGACTACGCTTCTGTACCTCGCTGCACCTCGGCCACCACCGCAAGCAAGTCACGTCAGGGGGGACGACCTGGTAGCCTCACGCCGCAGCAAGTCCATCCCGCTTTGCGGCGGGCTCTGGTGAAAACCGGGGGCTACCTAGATTCCGTTCCCTGGCGTGGCTTAACTATCATCGCTTGCTGTGGCCCGGCGGATCCACTACCCAGCCGTTGCAAACACTCAATTATTCTTCCAGTTATTCACCTTTTTTCATGATACGTTACACTTTATTTATATACAACTTTAACCTTTTTTTAATAATATTAGGGAAAATAGTTACATTTTTCGAATTTATTTTTTAACAGAAAAAAGTAGCGCTAAATAACTTGTGTAATCGTGTCATCATGGATGTTTATACACTACTCAAAAAAAGTTAGGAATATATGGCTTTTGGTTGAAATTTCAGGATCAACATAAAATTTCTTTAAATTCTTTACAAATGAACTAAATAAGACCATCTCTTAGCTTCGGAATGCACATGTCCAACTTTTCAATGTTTCAGTACTTTTTGTGCAACTTGCTGATCTCTAACAAGGAGCTTAATTGGAAAATTCACAATAGGTGTTTGATCCCTGAATCGCCCAATAAATTTACGGGATCAATTTGAATTGGGATTTAAGCAGTCCTACTCATCATGTTGTTCCTATTTTGACATCATGAGACCAAGACAATGCCTTACAATTGATCATCAGTGCCTCACCATTGCGAGGCTTCAGTTAAGAGGCTTTTCAACGGAAGTGGCCACTGAGCTTAGAGTGACAAAGAAGTGTCATCAGCAGATTGCAACAAAGATACAAAGAGACTGGAAAAGTCACAGAAAGGCAAAGAAGTGTAAGTCTTTTGGCTACATTACATACTGGTGACCGCTTCACTGTTAACAATACCCTGAGGAACCGGATGATGAATCCCAAACAACTCCAGGCACATTTAAGGGATTTGTGAGGCACCCAAGTGTTACATCAGACCATTCATAGCCATGTACATCAGTATGGACTACGTGCTGTACAACCTGACAACACCACCTGGAACAGGCCTCATCGTCTTGTATGGGCCAGGGAGCATCTATTTTTGACAAGGGACCAATGTTCCTCAGTGCTGTACAGTGATGAAGGTCAATTCACTCTTAGCAGAAATGAAGGCTGCCAACGCTGCTGGTTAAGGAGAGAACTAGGCATCAGGCAGGTCAGGTACAGGTCAGCTATCCTTGCTGGTGGTCATCCTAATATTATCCCAGCCCTAAACCATATATTCAACCTATCACTGAACTCTGGCATCTTCCCCTCCTCCTTCAAATATTTAACAGTCACACCTTTCATCAAGAACTCTCGACCCATCTTCTTTATCTAACTATCGTCACATCTCTCTAGTACAATTTGCTTCAAAACTCCTCGAACAGCATGTCTATCTTTAACTATCATCTCATCTAATGCACTTGTTGACTCTATGTAACCTGGCTTCCGATCTCGACACTCTACCAAAACTGCCCTAACTAAAGTCGCCAATGACTTGTTGACTGCAAAAGCCTCATGCCACAACTCTGTGCTCCTCCTCCTTGATCGGTCCTCTGCATTTGATACAGTTGATCACTTACTACTCTTACCAATTCTGTCTTCCCTCTGCATCATGGACTTGGCCCTTTCTTGGATCACCTCTTATCACCTCTTCTGGCATGAGCGGTGTGAAGTCATTACGCCGGCCATGCCAGAATGTTGTTTCCAGCTTCTCCTAGGCCGGGAGCCTACCGGCTATCAGCTTAGGAGATACAGCAATAGCGTAATATCGGCTCCTTCGCCACTTAAAGATGCGCCGGGTCCGGAACTGCAACACAGGAGATGCTACCCTACCCAATGGAAAAGTCGGCCCTGCCCATACATACAATTCTGCCCTATTTTCACAATACCTTCCCTCACAAAATCTCTGCTTCTCACAAAACCTTCTTCTCTGCTCTCCTCTTATCAGCTCCTCATCAGCTCCTCACACAACCATCTCCATCTCCAAGACTTATCCCACTATCCCAATGCATCAGACTCTCCACCACCTTTACTAGTTTCAAATGCAACCTGAAAACCCATCTTTTCAGGATAGCATACAATCTATAATAATCCTTATGCCATTTAACCATAATACAGACATCTTCGTCCCTCACTGTCTGTCGCCCCATTATCCATTGCTTATTGTAAGCCAGGGCCTCGTATCAAAGTGTCACTTACGGCAATTGTATTTGTCTTACATTATATTTGTCTTACATTATGTACCTGAGCTCCTTGGTTTGTACAGTGCCCTGGAATTAATGGCACTTCAAAATAAATAATAGTAAAAATAGTTGATATAATTTTTAGGGTCATTAGGGGTTGGGCTAAAAGTTGCGTTTTGGGATGTTAACATTAAGTTTAATAAAATTTATTTTGCATGTACACTAGCGAAAAAAAGTATTTAGTTAGCCACCAATTGTGCAAGTTCTCCCACTTAAAAAGATGAGAAAGGCATGTAAATGACATCATAGGTAGACCTCAACTGTGAGAGACAAAATGAGAAAACAAATCCAGAAAATCACATTGTCTGATTTGGGAAGGTTTCTGAATGTAATGAAAGACAATTACCTTTCTCAACTAGTGCAGGACCTGACAAGAGAGTGGGCTCTCTCTGGACCCAATTTTCACCAATGTATCTGACAGGTTATCAACTGTACAGCTTGGTGGTGACCTAGATAGTAGTGATCACAGCACAATAAGTTATCATTTATTTTTCAATACAATGTTTAGTAAAGGAGCAACCAAAACTCTGAGATTCAGGAAGACCAATTTTCATTGATTAAGAGATGACCTGGATAGCATAAACTGGGACAAAATCCTTAAAAATAATAATTCACAAACTGAATGGGACATTTTTAAAAACATCCTCAATATATACTGTGAAAAATATATACCTTATGGCACAGGTGTCAAACACAAGGCCCGCGGGCCGAATCCGATCCTTTGCCTTGTGATATCCGGCCCGGCACTTGTTGCTCCGCAGCGGCTGCTTCTCTCAGTGAAACAGGAGCAGGCATGGGCAGCACAGCTCAGTGAGCTCAGGGGGCGGGGCCGGCAGCTCAGTGAGCTCAGGGGGCGGGGCCGGCAGCTCCATGCACAGTAGAAGAGCACAGACTGCCTGGCTCCGCCTGCTCAGTGCTCCGGCCCCGCCCCCTGCAGGCCTGGCAGGATGCTGAGCAGAGGAGCTTCCTACCTGACCAGAAGATGCCTGCTCCTGCGGAGGACCAATCAATGAGGCTGGAAAGTGGCTTCACTACTGGGGCCTTACCAGCTAGTCCTCTAACCCCCACCCCAGGTCTTACTAGTTAGCCTGCCTCCCCCTCCCTGGGCCTTCACCATCTAGCCCCCTAGCTCCCCTCTGGGCCTCTACCATCTGGCCTGCCTCCCCCTCCCTGGGTCTCCACCATATAGCCCCCTATCTCCCCTCTGGGCCTCCACCATCTGGCCTGTCTCCCTCTCTGGGCCTCCACCATCGGGCCTGCCTCCCCCCTGGGCCTCCACCATCTGGCCTGCCTCCCTCTGTGGGCCTCCACCATCTGGCCTGCCTCCCTCTGTGGGCCTCCACCATCTGGCCTGCCTCCCCCTCTGGGCCTCCACCATCTGGCCTGCCTCCCTCTGTGGGCCTCCACCATCTGGCCTGCCTCCCCCTGGGCCTCCACCATCCCGCCTGCCTCCCTCTGTGGGCCTCCACCATCTGGCCTGCCTCCCTCTGTGGGCCTCCACCATCTGGCCTGCCTCCCTCTGTGGGCCTCCACCATCTGGCCTGCCTCCCTCTGTGGGCCTCCACCATCTGGCCTGCCTCCCCCGGGGGCTTAACATCGGGCGGGCCCACCATCTGGCCTGCCTCCCTCTTTGGGCCTCCACCATCTGGCCTGCCTCCCCCTCTGGGCCTCCACCATCTGGCCTGCCTCCCTCTGTGGGCCTCCACCATCTGGCCTGCCTCCCTCTGTGGGCCTCCACCATCTGGCCTGCCTCCCCCTCTGGGCCTCCACCATCTGGCCTGCCTCCCCCTCTGGGCCTCCACCATCTGGCCTGCCTCCCTCTGTGGGCCTCCACCATCTGGCCTGCCTCCCCCTCTGGGCCTCCACCATCTGGCCTGCCTCCCTCTCTGGGACACCACCAGCTGGCCTGCCTCCCTATCTGGGCCTCCACCATCTGGCCTGCCTCCCTCTGTGGGCCTCCACCATCTAGCCTGCCTCCCTCTGTGGGTCTCCACCATCTGGCCTGCCTCCCTCTGGGCCTCCAACATCTGGCCTGCCTCCCTCTGTGGGCCTCCACCATCTGGCCTGCCTCCCTCTGTGGGCCTCCACCATCTGGCCTGCCTCCCTCTTGGCCTCCACCATCTGGCCTGCCTCCCTCTATGGGCCTCCACCATCTGGCCTGCCTCCCTCCTGGGCCTCCACCATCTGGCCTGCCTCCCCCTCTGGCCTCCACCATCTGGCCTGCCTCCCTCTGTGGCCTCCACCATCTGGCCTCCCTCCCCCTCAGGGGATCCACCATCTGGCCTGCCTCCCCCCTGGTCCTCCACCATCTGGCCTGCCTCCCCCATCTGGCCTGCCTCCCCCTCTGGGCCTCCACCATCTGGCCTGCCTTCCCCTCTGGGCCTCCACCATCTGACCTGCCTCCCTCAGTGGCCTCCACCATCTGGCCTGCCTCCCCTGTGGCCTCCACCATCTGCCTCCTCCCCCGCGGGCCTTCACCATCTGGCCTGCCTCCCCCCGGGCCTCCACCATCTGGCCTGCCTCCCTCTGTGGGCCTCCACCATCTGGCCTGCCTCCCCCTCTGGGCCTCCCCCCTCTGGGCCTCCACCATCTGGCCTGCCTCCCGTTGTGGGCCTCCACCCTCTGGCCTGCCTCCACCATCTGGCCTGCCTCCCCCTCTGGGCCTCCACCATCTGGCCTGCCTTCCCCTCTGGGCCTCCACCATCTGGCCTGCCTCCCTCTCTGGGCCTCCACCATCTGGCCTGCCTCCCCCCTGTGGGCATCCACCATCTGGCCTGCCTCCCTCTGTGGGCCTCCACCATCTGGCCTGCCTCCCTCTGTGGGCCTCCACCATCTGGCCTGCCTCCCTCTCTGGGCCTCCACCATCTGCCCTGCCTCCCTCTCTGGGCCTCCACCATCTGCCCTGCCTCCCTCTCTGGGCCTCACCTTCTTCCTGATTACCATCAAAGGGCTGATTGTAACAGGAATTCTGTACAAATGAAAATACTCCTTAATAGCTCTCTTAACTGTTAAGGAGAAGTTACATTTACATAGTTGTAAAATTAGGTCCGCCCTTTAAGGTACGCCGTGAGGCCGATGTGGCCCCCGGCGAAAACGAGTTTGACACCCCTGCCTTATGGGAATAAATGCTTTATAAACAGGATAAAACCGATGTGTTAAATAAATCTGTAAGGAGCAATAAGGAGCAATAAGTGATAAAAAGAAAGTATTCTAAGTACTTAAGCATGAAGGTAGTAAGGAGGCATGTTTAAGGAGAAAAATATTTTGTGTAAATAACAAAGAAAACAACAAAGACTGAGGCAGAGAGGCTTGTTGCCAGAGAAAGCAAAAATAATTGCAAAATATAATTTAATTACATGAATATTAATAATCCTAAAACTGAAAGTGTTGACCCACTCAGAAATAATCTGGGTGTTATGGTGGATGAGGATTAGGAAAAGGCAAGTCTTTTTAATATGTTTTTCTCTATTGAATTTAAATAGGAAAACCTTGTAATAGATGACATGATATGGGATAATGTAAATTGAATGTCACCTGCTTAACCCAGCAAGTGCACCACTCTAAAAGTATTAAAATAAACAAATCATTCGATCAGATGGCATTCACCCCCGAGTCATGCAGGAATTTAGTATCATTATGGACAAACCTTTGTTTATAATATTTCACAGGACTAGCTCATGGCCACTGTGATGGCAATATTCAAAAAGGGGTCAAAAAGTAAGCCCGGAAACCATAGGCCGGTAAGCTTAACTTCTATTGTGTATAAAATGTTTGAAGGTTTTCTAAGATATATTATCCTGGAGTATCTCAGTAAAAATAAGCTTATAACAGCACCAGCGTGGCTTTATGAGGGATCTGTGCTGTCAGTTGCTGTGAGGAGGTGAGCGCCCGACTCGTCCTGGATAAGGCTGTGGATGTTGTTTATCTGGACTTCTCAAAGGCATTTGACACATAAAATATTTGTGACCAAAATTTGAGAGCAATGGGACTGGGGGAAAATATTTATAAATAGGTTCACAATTGGCTCAGTGATAGAAAACAGAGGGTGGTTAGAAATGGAACATACTCTGATTGGGTTACAGTTGCTAGGGGGGTACCACAAGGGTCAGTATTGGGTCCTCTTTTCAATATATTTATTACTGACCTTGTAAACAGATAACAGAGCAGAATTTCAATATTTGACGATGATGTGAAACTCTGTAAGGTAATTGACACAGGAAAGGATAATAGAATATTATAGAAGGATGTAGGTAAGTTAGAGGATTGGCAAAAAAATAGCAAATTATTTTTAATGTGGATAAATGTAAGATCTTGCACTTGGACCGAGAAAACAAAAAGTACAATGATGTAATAAATATATGATACTGGGTTAAAACTATGGCTGAAGACATGGGAATGTTGGTAGACTGCAGTCTCAAATTCAGTGACCTATGCCAGACACCTACTGCCTACAGGCAAATAAAATCATTGGTTGATTTAAAAGGGGCTTAAATGCTCAAGGCAGGAATGTAATTATGTCTCTAAAAAAATCACAGAATATTTATTTCAGAGAGGAGGGTGTCAAGTACATACACTGGTACTACTGCCATATACATCCTAAAATGAGACTTGGCTGGAAGATACATATGACCGGTTGGTTAATGTGCAGGGTTATATTCTGTTCAGAAAAGATTGCATGAATAAGAAAGAAAGAAGATGCTGGTGCTGAGAGCAGGAAGCTTTGCCGCAGTCGCCATATGGAGGTACTCTTACAGCATATACCTTTCTCTTTTGGGGTATTTTTGATTCACTTACCTTTCCCCATATGCTGCAGTGCTCAATATTGCATACTGTACAGGGTCCTTCCTTTTTCTTACTGACCTTTCAGGGCTCTCTGTCCTTAATTTCAAGACCCCCTGATTTTGTCCCCTGGGAAGATTGTGTGGGAATTGGACCATGTTGGGACAATTAATTTTATCTTGGACAGCTTTTCCCTAAATTCGGGTTATCTAGAGTTGATAGAGACAGGCTTCCGGATTGAGTTGTCCTTATCGGGATGGTTACGCCGTATATAGGCCATTTAGGGTACAATAGACCTGTTGGTAGGGTATTGTAGGGGCAAGATACACTTATTACCTTATCTGTTCCTTTATCCTACAGCTATTTAATAGAATGGCGTAAGACAGCACTACTACTTTCTTATCTCTATTTTTGAGCACGTTTCTTTACTATATTATTGCTATATAGTATTTTGAATAAAGTTATATTTTATATGACACCCTTCTCTCTGGTATAAATTTGCTAATTTCAAGCTTTCTTTTTAATATGGTGTCCTTGCACTTATAGAATATTGTAAACAGTTTTGGTCTCCAGTGTATAAGAAGGATACGGCTGAGCAAGAGCAGGTGCAGAGAAGGGCAACCAAGTTAGTTAGTGAAGGAAATGGAGATTTGTAGTATCAAGAACTCACTGCCATAAGGGTTGTGATGGTGGAGTCATTGACCAGGTTCAATAAGGGTTTAGATGCCTTTTTTGAAAAATATAAAAATACAGGTTATGGTTAATAAATTAAAGAGTTAGGAAGTTGATAGAGGGATTATTCTGAATATTTCTGAATTTTTAGTATTGTATGGGACAAAGGGCATCTTCCATAAGGGAATTTGTCTTCCTCTGGATTAACACTGTAGGGTTATAGGTTGGACTCAATGGACCTGTGTTTTTTTCTAATCTTATCTATGCCTCTGCAGTGAAGAAATACCGAAGTATGAAGAATGGATCCGGTGCCCTGTTCTAGAATAAACACTTCCTCTCAGAACGACGAGGATATATTAATCTACTATAGCAGATAAGATTAGAGAAAAAACACAGGTCCATTGAGTCCAACCTATAACCCTACAGTGTTAGTTTTATATTTAAAAAAAAGTATTTATTCTAATAAAAAGTGTTTAAGCCTTTTCCACATTAACACTTTTTTCACCACTTGTAACTTTAATTAGAATAAATACTTTATTTTAATACATCCTTGTTATTCTGAGAGGAAGCGTTTATTCTAGAACAGAGTGCCGGATCCATTCTTCATACTTCGGTATGTCTTCATTGTTCGTACCCGCTGCTGTGCATCTGGCTTTGGAGTGAAGGATCAGCGGCTGCCGTTCGGAGGCAAGGAGAAAGCCAACCATGCATTTAAGAGTGTTATGCCTCTATAATAATATGCACAATAACTCTAGGTAAGGATCACCATTTGTGTGTTACTTTTCCTTGTTTTTATTTACTTCACCATATAGCGCCCCCTCCCCACTTTTTTCTCTTATGGCTCTGCAGTGATATACAGCCACTACCGAGATGTTTCAAGTTATAAGATGGTTGGTAAGTATTTAATAACACCTTTGAAGAATATAGCAGACTTTTAGTAATTTATGAACAGTGCACTCCCTGCGCCTCTCTCCACCTACTTTGCTCCTCGTTATTGACTGAAGGCAGCTGAATACACACTGAGGGACACATGTATGAAAACTGTCGAGGTCTAAAACTCACTTTGTTTTCCATAGCAACCAATAAGAGCCCCCCTTTCATTTCATACAGTGCTCTATTGGTTGCTATGGACAACAAAGTGAGTTTTAGACCTAAACAGTTTTCATATATGTGGCCCTGAATGTTAATCATTGGAAGGGGGGAGGGAGGGTGGAAGCAAAATATCACCATATCATAGTGATAAATGTAATTTTAGAAGAGCTTTGGCTGCCACAAAATAACATTTTGCAACCATTTTTATTTAACCTGGTAAATGTTGTGGTATTATAGTCTACTATTCCATTTCAATAGAAATCCATTGAGATCACTAAAATGGCTTCTCTCTGTCAATGGACAGACTGATGGCTGGCCAAAGACAGCGCATTTCATAAAGACCCATAGCTTGCTGTACCTAACATGGGTAGTCCATTGGCACAGTGGTTAGCAATGTTACCCTCCTGTGCTGTTGTGATCACATTATAAATTACATGATTGTTGTGTGCATCATAGGAAATACAGTAGAATTATTACATCTTACCAAACCTAGACCAGCTGCATCATATTAATAGAGTGATTTTTATGTTACTCCAAAGTAACTCAGCTCCCTGTCCCCTCCCTCCAACAGTAAAGGAGCTGTGTGGAAAAATCATTAAAATCGTTAAAATGAATAAAATTACATTTTTGTTGGTGGAAATTTCTGCAACAAACTTGTTTCCTGTCAATTTACCTTACCAAAAAAATAGATCCCACCTGGAAACCTTACAATATTAAAATGTGAAAAACTGATTACATTCAGCACCAGCAAAGTGTACAGTATCTCACAAAAGTGAGTACACCCCTCCCTTTTTTGTAAATATTGTATTATATATTTTCATGGGACAACACTGAAGATATTACTTTAATACAATGGAAACTAGTCAGTGTACAGCTTGTATAACAGCGCAAATTTAGTGTGTCCTCAAAATAACTCAACACATAACCAATAATGTCTACAAAAGTGAGTACACCCTTAAGTTTAAATGGACAATTTGTGCCCAAAGGGTTAATATTTTGTATGGCCACCATTTTTTTCCAGTACTGCCTTAACTCTCTTGGTCATGAAGTTCACTAGAGCTTCACAGGTTGTAGCCACTGGAATCCTCTTTCACCCCTCCATGACGACATAGTTTCATAGTTTCATAGTTTGTAAGGCTAAAAAAAAGACAAGTCGTCCATCTAGTTCAGCCTGTTGTGCTAAGGTGTTGATCCAGAGGAAGGCAAAAAACCCCAATGAGGTAGAAGCCAATTGTCCTCATTTTAGGGAAAAATCCTTCCTGACTCCAATCGGGCAATCAAAAAAATCCCTGGATAAATGACCCCTCCTGAACCCTAGTCACTATAACTTTTTATATTATTACGCCCAGAAATGCATCCAAACCCTTTTTTTTTAAATCGGTTATTAAATTCACCAGACCATCCCTTGCAGAGAATTCCATAGTTCCTGCCTTACAGTAAAGAATCCCTTTCTATGTTTATTAAAACTTTCGTTCCCAAACGTAAAGGATGCCCCCTTGTTCTAATAAGCCCCTGTGTAAAAAAAAATTTTGGGGGGAGATCTCTATTTGACCTTTGATGTATTTAAAACATATTTATTATGTCCCCCCGAACCCTTCTTTCTCTAAAAAAAAACCCCTAATCTTCCCAATCTTCTGGTACGTAGTCCCCCCCAGTCCTTTTTTTATTTTTTTGTTGCCCCCCTTTTTGTACCTTTCAACTCTACAAGTTTTTCCCTGTGCACTGATGCCCAAAATGTACAAATTTTCCCATATGGGGGTCTAACCAGTGACTTGTTAATGGGAGAAAAATGTTTCTCATGTGCATCATGCCTCTTTTAATGCCCCCCCATGATTCTATTTGCTTTGGCGCTGCTGCCGACACTGGCTCACTTTTAATTTACTGTCCACCAGGTTCCCAAGTCCCTCCATGTCACTTTTAAACCCAGTTTTTTTTCCATTTAACATGTAATATGAATGGTTTTCTCTTCCCCATGGCATACCTTTGCTTTTATCGGTATTAAAACCTATCTCCCCTTTTCCCTCCCAGGCTCCAACTTACCAGACCCCTTTGTAATAACATTTTACCTCTATTGTGTTGATTATTAAAAGGTTAGTATCGTCTGCAAAGATCGATATTCTACGTGTTTTCCCCTTGTAAGATCATTAATGAAAATTTTTAAAGAGGATAGGGCCCAATAGACCCTTGTGGTACCCCACTAGTAACAGCGACCAGTCTGAGTATGTACCGTTTTTTACTCCCCTTTTTGTTTTCATCGGACCATTTAATTACCCACTTGCACCATTTTTCCCAGTCCAACATTCTCATTTATTTACCAACCTTTTTTGTGGCCCGGGCATAAATTTTTAGAAAAATCTAGATTATACATCCAGTCCTCACCCCGATCCAGTCTAGCATGACTTCCTATAGAAGTGATAGTTAGTCTGACAGACCGTCCTTCATAAACCCATGCTGAAAGGCTTTTATAAACATTTATTTTCAGTGAGATACCCGGATGCATCTCTGAAAAACCTTCAAACATTTTCCCACAAAAAAGGGTTAAGTTTAGGGCCTATTTTTTTTCCCCTGGATCACTTTTGCCCCTTTTTTTGAATATTGGCACCACATTTCTATGCGCCAATCCTTTGGGAAATCCCCCGTTATAGACAGTCCATGAAAAATTAAGAATAGGGGCCTATCTAGACATCACTTTAAATCTCTTAGGGCACGTGGGTGTATGCCATCTGGACCTGGGGATTTGTCTATTTTAATCTTCCCAAACGGAGCTGCACTTCTTCCCGGGTTTTGAAAGAAACTTTTAAGTTTGGGGTTTACCACATCTCTCTGTTCAAAAGGAAGGGCATCCTCCTCGTAAATACAGTGGAGAAAAAAGTTTTAAAAACGTTTTCTTTTTTCTCATCGCCCCCTACTTCTTCCCCAGTATTTTTTAAAGGGCCCAACATTTTCCGTTTTTTAAACTTTTTTACTATTTATATAGTTAAAAAAAATTTTGGGGGTTTTTTTACTTTCTATAGCAATAGTCTTTTCCCTCTCCACTTTGCCTTCCCTTTTTCCTTATTTTAAAAACTTATTTTTTTCCCCATAGCTTCTTATGCCTCTTTACTGCCCTCCTGTTTTTAGTAGGTGAAAACGCTTTCTTTTTGTTTTTTTATTGCCCCTTTTACATCCCGTTGATCCACATTTGGGATTTTCCTGTTTCTAATTTTTTTTATTCCAAAAAGGTATTAAAATCTCCAGTGGTAGCCTAGGATGTTTTTTAAAAAAAAACCCCCTTTAGTATTAGTTTTTCCCCTATTTAAACACAATTTTCCCACAATACGGTTTTGGGGGCCTCCCTAAGCAGAATGAAATTAGCCTTCCCCAAAATTCATGTTTTGGGCTCCGGACAAAAAAAACCTATTGAAGGAAAAAACGGAAAATTTATTATATATGGTCACTATCCCTGGGCACTCAAACCTGAACTTTTTACTCGTCAGTCTATTTTTAATATTAGGGCTAGAAGGGCCTTTCCTCTATCGGTTCCTGCACCATTTTGGGAAAGGTAATTTTCATTAGTTATTGACAAAAAAGTTTTTTTTATGAAGCTACAAGCTTCAGATTCCCAATTGATGTCTGGGTATTTTAAAATCGCCCATAATAATAACCCCATTTGATTACCCCTCTCTATTTGCCGAGAGTACATCTTCCATGGGTTCTGTTTTATTTTTGGGGCCTATAGAGAACCCCCATTAGTATTTTTTGTTATTTTTACCCCCCTGTATATTACCCATTGATTCCACATGTTATTACCGTACCATATCTTTCCCCCAGTGTTGGGTTCGACGGATTTTTCATAGAGACGACACCTCCCCCCTTTCCGGTCTTTCGATCCTTTCTAAATAACTGTACCCGCAATTAACCGCCCAGTCGTGCTCTCGTCCACCCTGTCCCCCATTTTTCCCCCCATCCAGAGCGTTTTGGTATTTAAAAAATTGTGCTCCCCCGCCTTCCCTTTAACAGCCCCCCAAGATGCTCAATAGGGTTTTAGGTCTGGAGCCATGCTGGGTCAGTCCAGAACCTTAACCCTTATCTTATTTAGTAAGGTAGCGGTCCTCTTGGAAACTTGTTTGGGGTTATCACATTAGAATACTGGCCAGTGGCCCAGTTTCTGGAGGGAGGGGATCATGCTTTGCTTCAGTATGTTACAGAACATGTTGGGATTTATGGGTTTTCCCTCAATGAACTGTAGCTCCCCACAGCTGGCAGCACTCATGCAGCCCCAAACCATGGCACTCCCACCACTATGCTAGACTGTAGGCAAGGCACACTTGTCTTTGTTCTTCTCACCTGGTTACTATCACAGATACTTCATACCATTTGAATCAAATACGTTTATCTTAGTCCCATCAGACCACAGGACATGGTTCTAGTAATCCATGTCCTTAGTCTGTTTGTGTTCAGCAAACTGTTTGTGGGCTTTCTTGTGCATCATATTTAGAAGAGGCTTCCTTCTGGGATGACAGCCATGCAGATCAATTTGATGCAGTATGTGGCATATGGCCTGCGCAATGACATGCTGACCTCACACTTCTATACCCTCTGCATAAATGCTGGCAGCACTCATAAACTGCTGTATGGTCTTGACCACTATGCTTCAGCTCAGTTTAAGGGTGTTGGCAATCTTCTTACAGCCTAAACCATATTTATGTAGAACAACAATACTTTTTTCAGATACTCAGACAGTTCTTTGTCATGAGATACCATGTTGAACTTCCAGTGACCAGTATGAGAGAATGTGAAAGCATTAACACCAAATTTAACATCTCCCACCTTTCACACCTGAGATGTTGTAACATGACACCGTGGAGGGAAAATGGCAAACATTTACTTTTGTTGCCTGTGGTTTAGACATTGCTGGCTGTGTACTGAGTTCTTTTTAGGGCACACAAAAATTTACACTGTTATAGAAACTGTAAACTGACTACTTAACATTGTATAAAAGTTTCTTATCTTTGGTGTTGTCCCATAAAAAGAAATAATAAAATATTTACAAAAATATACGGATTATACTCACTATTGTGAGATATTGTATGTAGTAAATTAAAAGGAAATTCTCTAGGACTTGGCAGATTGGCAGCAGATTTGCATTAACATTTGAGTAGATAGGTTTTTTAATAAGTCAAAAATATCTTTGACAATATCAATGGGAAATCCTCATCTTAACCCATTCCAAAATGCAGAAGTAGCACAAGCAGATTTTGCTATGAAGTCATATTGACTTTGCAGTAGATTGTCAGTGAAATATTTTGATATGTAGCAATAGACCGAGAATAGTCCTGGATGACATGTGAGTAACGAAAATATTTTAAAACTATTTATTCTATAAAATTAATATTTGCATCTTTTTATTTAGCCTATATATGTGTGAATTCATGTTATATTTTTCTTCATTTAAAGCTGAAAACAAAACCTTAAAAAGAAGAGGTGAATATATCAGGTGCCATAGGTCCCAACCAATGCATGGCACAAACATTGGGTACAGTAGAGGGCTATATGGTTTCTTCTTCTCCTCTTTATTTGAATGAATAAAAACCAGCTGTGTCTCTCTGATAAGGTTATATAAAAGAAGCAGTAAAGGAAAAATGAGTCTGAAAGAAAATAATTTAGCATTCAACGATGGATTAAATGCTACATGTGCATAAATGCACTTGAAATTATAATATGATGCATAGAATTATATATAATAATAACTTTATATGAAACATAATTTTAAGTTGATAGAAGTGGATCTTAAGTGACTTAGTCATGGAAGATAAACATATTATATATACCCAGGTGCGCAATCTGCAAATAATTCATTACAGTTACAGACAAGTAAATCTCCTATGATTTACAGATCATTTTTTGAGTTGCCTTCATTTTACGGATATTGTGAAAGCTGTAGAATTTCATGAAATAGGCATGACTGAATAAATAAATAAATAATATATCAATTCTGAATCATAAAATATATAACACAAACCCTAATAAACTGAAAGGTTCTATTTCTGATTTTCCATTTATTAAAGTAAAGTAAGAAACCCTTTTTTTCCCCTTCACACGTCAAAATTTTTGAGATAATTGCATGACCAATATATATTTTGCTCTATGTGACTAGTTTTCTTTCAGTAACTTATGCTGTTATAATTGTTATCATTGTTTATCAACATAATAGCTATTCGTGAATTTTCTTCAGATGTTTTGCTTTTCTGCCTCATGACCTACTGTACAATTTTTGCTAGGTTCCTCAAGTATCAAGTCATTTATAGTATTTGTTTGTTCACATTGGGCAGGATAGGCCCTTGCATACACCCAGAAGCAACTAGAACAGGTGAATAATTTTAGTTACATTCACTACTCATTACATTCACCATTTTATTCAAGGTCATGGTTATTTCATGTATGTGACAACCAGACATTGAAAGCTTGACAAAATTGCAAAACAGATCCCATGAGCATGTAAAACAGATGTTTACAGCTCACAGAAAATGACACTAGTGTCTAAAGATGCTAATGTAGTAACTCATGGAATAAGAGAGAAAAGATATGTGTAAGATCTTTAGCCTTAACTGAAACAGGAGACTGCTTTCTGCATCTGTACTATGGTCAAAATCCCTAACCGATTGCTCATAATCATAGCATCATAAGGGTGATTAGAACTGTGATTAGGTCGAGTTGTGCAGGCATAATATATAAAAAATTCACCATGTTACACTTGTGTGACATTGGCCTTACTGTATAACTACAGTAGATATCAAACGCCATACATCAAAGGGGTATCTAATAAAGATTTAATTTTTTTTTAATCTTCTTTCTTTCAAAAAGGAACACTGTACAGTTTTTTTCCCTAGTATCACGTCTCTTACAGAGAACTGACTTGAGAATGTCCATTGTGATATTGTACTAGCCAGTATTTTTAGGTTTAGACAATGGCACGAATAAATAAAAATGCCCCACACACCAGCACAGAAAGCACATAAAGGGAAGCACTTAGCCTACCTCCTTTTTGTCTGCCAAAACAGCTTAATGTCTCCCTGGAATACCATGACACAATATTGTTGTTTATAAATCCTTATTGTGAAGAAAGGATGCAAATCTGGAGCAACATGTTTACTAGAAATAATTTTTATTTCTGCCATTGCTTTTTATAAAGCAATTTGTCACAAGTTCAACCCCAAAAACCATTTTAGAGCACTATGAATTTTTTTTATATATTTTAGATCTCCAGTTAGTGAATATATTTTAGCTCTCCAGTTAGGGGAAAAAGACAAGTACCTACTAGTAGATTGAAACATAAGTCAGGAAGCGCTGAAATTCTATCGAGTTGTATGAAAAAAGTTCAACAAGATTACCTCTTCCACCTCTACCAAATGCTGCTGCAATAGTCTAATAATCTCTGCTAGTCCTTTCACTGCTCTTGCCAGATTTGTACAATGCACCAAATTTTTTACAACAAAATGTGGTGCAAAACTGTCGTAACTAATCCATACTAATTTTATAGTGGCGAGGCTGAAACAAATATTGACACATACACTGTGCACCACTTTGTGACACAAATGTGTCTCGCAACGGAACACATTTATAAAGTGCTGTCAGACACTTTCATACATACATGTACCCCAAAGAGTTAATTTTGGTAGCATAGTTCTGGGTGATCTTACATTTTAAGAGCAAAAATTTTATGCCAACAGCATTGTCAATGATGCATAGATGAGCTGAATGCCTCTTGTACATTTAATTGTTTAGAGGTCAAAAGGACACAATGGTTGGCATTGTCTATTTGTCTTCTATTTCCTGTATATAATATGACCTTGTAAGAACCGCCCCCCCCAAACCAATTTTCCCATGTGATATGTCGTTAATTTTTTAGTATAGTTAGCAACTGTTGAGTGAAAATTTCACAATTTCACCTTCCTGTTTTTTTTTGTTTTTTTTTAGTTAGGGTCAGACTATCACTGTGATGGCCCATTATCTGTAATAATAGCAGACTGCTATTAGGCTGTATAGTTACATTCTGGCATAGAGTATATGCTGCTGGGAGGTGAATATGGTAAATGGTGAATGTGACTGTGAATAAACATTTGTGGTCATAAAGAGCTTAATGAAAATCTATTACCAGGAAGAAATCACTTAAGATTAGGGCATGTGTACTATGTACTATAAAAACTGAAGTAAATTGCTTGCAGAAGTGCCAATTAGGAAAGCACAAAGTGAACTCTTTAGCATTAATATTGTCTGTACGATGTAACATGTAAAAAGAATAAAAAATGTAAGGATTGTTCAATTACAAATTTTCTTAGGTTTTTCTTAATGACATCAAATATTTCAGAAGCTTGCAGAATAAGACATTCTATGTATGTATAAAAGGTCATCCTACATCTAACATATCAGTTTTACAAAGCCTAAACACACATGGGCTTCACAGACTTTCAAGTAAAGAGACCTCTACAGTCAGAAAATATATTTTCATCCTCCGGTCTATGCAGCTCTGTGAACGGCATATTCTTTACCTGTGCACAATTTAACAACACGTCCATAGTCTGTGTTCACAAAGAGTTAACATTACAAGAGCAGCTAAAGCTTTATGGAGATATATTTTACAAAGCAGAGTGTCAATCAAGAACTTCATTTTTTAGAATGTATTTTGTCAAATATCTTACTAACAACAACCAACTATGCTTAAATTAAGAAAAATGTTAAATGTATGTATATACTGTATATAATAACATGAATTCATGACACATTTAACAAATTAGCTTTAAAATTGTTTGACAGTTTTATTTTGATGAGATTCCACAGAAATATTATTATTATTATTATTATTATTACCGTTATTATGAAAATACAAAGGAATAGTATAAACAATTTTCATTAATAACAATAAACAAAGTAACAAATATAAATAAACGTTTCTTGAAACAACTACAAATAAAAAGCAGTTCAAATAATACTGATACCATTTTACATGGAGGACTTTGTTAAAGAGACACCAGCCTATTTTCTCTGCTTTCTGTGTATGTTCTACTCTTTTATGAGCTATACACTTACAAAACCTAGGATGTAAAGAAGGAAAGGATGGAGGACATGAGCTTGTGCCCTGACATGGAGAGATGTAGTCAGCAGCAGCTTCTTTCTCTCTCTCTCCCTCCTAGCTCAGTCCATAGTTGCAGTTGTGTTCATTTGTCTGCACCTCCTCCTCTTGTCTCCCAGATCAGCATCAGCAGCAGCAGAAAGACTGGAGGATGCTGTCTGCACAGAGCACTAGCAGCTCCACAGACAACTGATGGCAGCTTTACAAGCACTTGCAGCCTAAGCGATCTGCTAAAGCCATTGACAATCCCTCCCCTTGATACAGTGGTACAGTCCTCAGGAGCTGTGTCTGCACCCTGGACGGTGAACGCCTGCTTGTTGTAGCACTGGAGCCCTAGGATGAAGATATCGGAGCCCTGGTTCTTGTAGGAGATTATCACTTGCTGACCCATAGAACTGTCCCTGTCACCAGCATCCTGCTCGCATCTATTCCTGGCGCCTGACTGATGGGCATTCGAGGTGGATTTATCTCCTGCCTGCTTGGCAAATAAGCGGTCAGGCAAGGGCACCAGTGTTAGGCTATGGCAAGACCTGCACAGGGCAAAGGAAAACAGCCTGAGGGATCAAGGCTGCTGAGAGTTACCACTCAATAGGTAGGTGCTGATTGTACTATTGATGTGTTTCTTTATGTAGGAGGCAATGGAAATATTTGGATCTGATTTTGTATATGTAGGACCTGTTCACTTACTCTCTTAAGGAAAGATACGAGGAGCACTTTGTGGGGACGTGTGTGCTCCTGGGCACTGGTGTATGTGCACTGGGCGCTTTCAGCACTCTAACAAGTGGACAGCTCCTTGCAAATAGAATTGCTATGGCTAAAGCAGTCCTATGTGTGTGCCATACATGCCTGGGTATACACAAATCACATGACCATTAGTTTTTCTGAAAATGTCCTTTTCTCACCCCACAAACAAAGCCTCACATCCTTCCATCATGGTTAATTACTGCCATTCAGGTCTAATTTTATAAAGAGCTGTTCACAAATGTAGTCAAATTCTTCAGAACTGCAAGAGTTAAAGATGAGAACAAAGTATAGAAACACATTGGTGACACTGAAAGGCAGTAAATGCTTTGGACAGACATTTTATGATGAAAGGTGAGTGATCCTAGAAAGCTCCATAACATTCAGATCACAGCCAAACAAAATGTCAGTTTTTATGCCATAAACTAGACATTGGCAGAGCGAATGCAGCGTGGTGATAAAACCTGATAAAGTGGGCGCATGTGAACAGTATTCTTATATAGAGTTTTCCTAGAATCTTGATTCAGCACTACCAGATGTGACATTAATTTGCCTTTAACTCACCCAGTGCCGGGATTGGTAGACTGTATTTCACTTCATTGGTGGACACATTAAAAGCCATTGTTTCACTTCTATCTAATGTGAAATTCTTCTCTATGCATATGCTAGTTTTCTTCTATAGTATATGTATTGTAACATCATCAATATCCTAAAATGTGGTGTATCTACCATGTTCCTTACCCAATAATCTTTGTATAAAGGATATGACATATAGTATGTGCTCAGTCAGTAGAGAGAGTTATAGAAAGTCACAGAAAGAACTATCTATATTTTGTATATAGACAAGACTGTAAATGAATTTCAGTAAATGATGTGTTGTGTACTTTCTGATACAGTTGGAATAGCTTATTCAATCCAATGATTATTTAAGTATAGCCTTCTTTGTGGTTAGTGTTTGTCTGCAGGAAATGCATTGTTTTTCTTATGTGGTGAAGGAGTCTGCCCATTCCTGTTCCCAAGTCAATAAAATTAGTATAATATATTTAAAGCATATAGTCTATGTATATATACTAGTTTTGCAGTTTGTATGTCAGGTTTGCAAAAATGTATTTTCCTATTATGCTTATGCTTTTAGCAGATGCCTACAACCACCCATATGTTCCTTTGCAAACCCTATATGAACCTGCACATGAGTGTCTATCATGCATTTTAATGAAACATATCCTTTAGAAGCACTTTTATATATGGCACTTAGTATCAGATTACATGTAATTGTATGTTAAAGGGGATCAATGTCGCAAAACTAGTATGTCTGTGTATAATATATATATATATATATATATATATATATATATATATATATATATATATATATATAGTATATATATATATATATCATATCATATCATATATTATGTCTCTCTGTGTTGCATTACCCGTATGACTGGCAGACTATTTTTAACTATTCGTCAGGTCTAGCTAGTCTCTAGAAGTCAAGCTGACAAAATCTGTCTTTTAAGAGAAGTAATAATACTTGTAATAATGCTAATTTGATTATTTCCCCTAGTTTATGTAGAAAGAGTTAATGGGTTATGTGTTTCTAGTATCTTTTCGGTAATTATATGTGATATAAATGTAGCCATGGTTATTGCACATTTTGTTTTAATAATTTACATCAATAATGTTTGTGATAATCATGAATGCACAAGCACCTACAAGAAAAACCGTGACCCTTCTAGTGAAGGCCATCTCTTTGAGAAGTCACAATTTTTGTCAATTAGTTTGCTGTGCTTTGCCAATAAGCATTGTGAGTGGTACTGCAATATACTGCAGACAGTAGAATAATGTACATATGTTTTACTTTAACATTACGTATGCCATGAACTGACCGACTCAATCAAATGATTGCTGGAATATTAATGATATTCATTATAGGAACTACAAATACAACCTTGTAATGAAAGAACTATGAATAAAGTAGACATACTTGATATAACTCGAAAGTCTTCTGATTAGGTAATGGTGTCTATACTCACTCATATCATACTGTACTAAAAGCAATATACAGATGTAGCTGTAGTTGTTGAATCTTCTACTTTTCTAAAACCTGATATCAGATTTATCATAACTGGGCAGGTTTGGGTACATTCCTATAGAAAAGCAAAGACCATGTAGCTTGATACCAGATTTATTCGAAATGACAGACTATGTTTACTACATTCATGGCTACAAATATTAATTCTATAGAGGCAAGAGGAGGGGGGGGGGGGCTATTGGACTCATTAGTGCTATGCTCAATGCATGTTACAGGAGAGACACCATTAAAACATGGCAAAGTACTTTTAATATATCCAGTGCTAAGCCAACAACAGACTCTCAGATCCAATATTTCTCCCAGGATACCAGAATGTAACTTTGCAGTGACAATTGCAATGCTTAAATCCTTCACATAGACATTGTCACTGCAGTACCATAGCCTGCAGTGCAGATATAGTCCACTCCACCAGAAGCAATAGTAAATAAGTGACAGACTGCTGCCATCAATTTTTTTCTGTCAGTGACCAGTCGTAGTTTGACAGGATTTGCTGCAGCCCTGTCATGTGACATGCTGCAATACTCTCTATAGTCGGGATATACATAGTGGTCATAGAGTGGCACAACATGACAGAAAACTTTCCAAAAGTTAAGAGCTATATCATATTGAACTTCCATTGTATGTGTACTGTGGGAGCAACAGGCAGTCACAGTTTTCTTCACAAAGAGGATGAGTCAGTTGTGTTCTACATGCTCTAAACTACTACTATTATCAATGACAATAATTGTTTTTGAAGAAATTGAATAATACTGTGCTGACTCACTTCAATTTCTCATTTACGGTAACTGTTACTTTGTAAAACCCTAAATACAGAGGTAGCAAAACTAAACTTGACAGATCAAGTACCTTGTTACCATGGCACAGAAAGTTATCTCAGCTTTTTGAAAGTTTTTCAATGGTCAGTGTTTAGATATAAGACCAGATAACACCGAAAGCCGTGATGTCACCTTCAAGTTAAGCTCTGCTATGAAGCAAATAGTGATTTAACATGACAAAGTGTTCTAGAAATCCATTCCTATGTTGTTATGATAACGATATTTCTCCTTTGTGTGCAGGGCAGTATGGGCACGCTTTGTAAGCTGCTGCACTGACTGAATTATCTTCCAATTTGTATAGTTAGAGAGAATGTTTCAGAGTGTCAAAATAATCCACTATCCAAAGTAGAAGTTTACAACATGACAAAGTGAACAGCAGCCCACACATGACAAGAGAAATGCATTAATGCAGTTTTATCAAAGTGAAACAGCCTCTCTGGATGTGTACTATGTGCAAAATTGCTGTTTGTTCTAGGGCTGAGATCTAAGCTATATTTTTCAGGCATAGCTAAGCAGTGTTACCGTGTTTATGGCTGCATAAAATGAAGACTTTCAAAGGTTAATGCCTGGTGCCAAATAACACATGTTTATTTGGGAACAAAAGCAAAAGCTTACCTTTTTCTTCAAGAGGAACAGGCACACGTAAGTAGAGTCAACAGCACAGGAAAAAATGAAAGACAGTGCTGGCAAATACTGTGAACAGGCTAAGCTATCTGGATTATCTGTTCATACTCTTTCTCCTATGTACTTGAATAGCAGATAATTTACCCTGCCATATTTGTTTATAGGATCCCTGTTGAATCTTCATCATTCATATTGATTCATCATGTCAATGTTGTTGAAAACAGTGCTTATTTCTAATAATGAATTGTTAGATCAGTATATACATAATGTAGTGACATAGCCCGCAATGTTTCTGATGACATCCCTGTATAGTCGTCTGCCGTTGCTATTTTCAAATTTACTCATCTGTCTTTGGCAGTGAAGAATCCTATCTTGTCCTTCTTTAAAAACATCTAGGAAACAATAAGAAAGGTGCAAAAAAATCATTAACTGCATGGCAACTCTAGGTTGCATCATACACATACAAGCAGTTTTTGATGCAGTGTCGGTCCGTTTTTTATTTAGTTTTAAACCAAAATCAGATGTGAATATAAAAGAGAGATGAATATATGTTTCCTAAAACCTGTATCAAAAATCTGTCAACCACTCCTTTAAAAACTGCCTCAACTCTGTGTATAAATGCAAAAAAAATGTGTCCTCACTGACACAGAGGAAAGACTTTAACTTTTCTTCTTTATACCTACTCCGTTGTTTAAGTAAAAGAAAATGACATTAAAAAAGAGGTGTGATTTCATTGTAATGGGCAGATTTTATTCCCAAATACAACAACTGAGAAGGCTCCATAGCTGTAGGTTAGGTAAGCACCATGTCTTCTCTGTGGTTACGGCTGATAACTGAGATAGTTAATATTCAACAGGTATATAATGTACAAGGCTATTGTGCACCAATTCAAAACACACACACATGGTATAATCATTATTATTGACGACAGTCACCAGTGGGTGGACAGGAAAGACTAAAAACAGTCTTTCTGCATTTAACTCCAGAAACAGAAAGTCCATTGGTTTATCAACAAAAATGCTCATATTCACTTTATAGTTGGGGGATAATAGGAAAGGCTACATTCTTCTCACTGCAATACTGTATACAGCCAGCAAATTATAAACTGTATAAATGTACAAGGCCAAGCCATGTGCACCGACGATATGTCAACACATGGCATACCTACAGTATGATACCTCTGTACAGCATTGTATCCTACCTAAAACCAAATTAGGGGCCTTGGTTTTTTTCTCGATCCATGGTATCCAGTACCCTGATGTAGAATGCGGTGAAACCATGAAGAACAATAGAGCAAAGTTAATCTCATCTGGATTACATTTCCTTTATTTTCAAAATGTACTTGCTTTCTATGTCCGACATAAAGGTCTATTAGACTTTGCTATTGTGTCTGTAACAAAAAATGTATATACTTGGCAAATGGAAAGGAGAGTGGGTCACGCTTACGCAATATTCTCCGTTGTTTTCTAAGGGATGTTTCAAGTACAGATGAGCATTGTGTTCTGGTGTAGTGGGAGCTCCCACAGAACAGAATAGAGAATAGTGCACAAGTATGACCATTCTAAATGGAAACTTTTGAAGGCCGGTTACCAAGATAGTTGTGGCCCCCCTGCAGTTAAATGGATTTTGCAACATTTTATATTCAAAGTTAGAAATAGCCTTGGTGTCAGAATTTGGTCTGCATAAGTTACAGGAGGATCATAATTATCCACATGCTATTCAGACCTACATGTATTAGATACTTAAAAAAAATTTGCACAGATGACTAAACAAGCCATGCCAGAACTGAATTATAGTAGTGCTGGTTGATTGAGAGATACATTTACTATAAACCCATTTTTACTATTCTAAAAATATACAACCGCAATATTATAGAAACTACTTATCTAATTTCATGACAGGATTATATAAAGTCATGTACACATTGTGACCATGACTTTCAGACATGCCTCTTAGAGCCGAAACAGGTGAATATTCAGAATGCCATTCTCTGAGGAAATTCGGCTCAGGTGTCAGGTCACAGAACATTTTCCAATGTCTTACACGCCGTATAAACGTCTCCAAAAACGACCATTTTCATGGATCAAAGCAGTGAGTCTGAAAGGTCAAACTGTGTTAATATGAGATAATTAAGGTCCAGCCGTGTACATCTAGACACTAATCTACTCTTGGGCACATAACATAAAAATCTGGCATATTTGCCAGTCTCATTTATTTTGCAGTCACCAGTTAAATTCTGGCATTATTAAAACACTTCTACTTCAGAAAAGTGAGAGTCTAATTATTTCTCTAGAGATGAAAAGGGAGAAATGATTTCTGGTTTGGTGAATGTGAGCTTGTGAGGTTCTAATTAATATGCCAATGGTCTATGTACATTTCACTTAATTTGATTCAGCAAAAAGTACTTCAATTTGCATAATATAACAGATAAGTTCAGACACTTTTAGCATGTAGACCAATAAACAGCAACTTCAGCAACATGACAGGGAAAGATAATTAACTGTCACATGCTGTATGGTGATCCTTTCTGCTCATGCTGCTAACAGATGTGGCCCTCATATTTAGTTTGTATTGAAGTTTTAATCAACTAGAGTCTTGAGATGGATGAAGAACCTTCATCTTATAAAAGTAACAGGATGGTCAGAATGTATCAAGTGTAGCTGCCACTCATCAAGGTGTTAGAATTTCAACAGACTGCAATTCATTATGTTGGTCTACAACTAGCATGAAGGCAACTTATATAATAGAAGTATGGCCTTCAATGTATGGTACAATAGAAAATGAATTACAGATGAAGAAAATATGAATTTAACTGATAATCCACAATGATATCATGGACAAGCTAAACTCTGCTACATCACTATCATTCAGCAAGACCTGCATGCATTTTTTTTTCTTGATGTAATGGATACAGCTCTGCAGTTATCCAAAAATAGTAGCTTAATCATTTTATTCAAAAACGTTATGTAATGTATATTGAGGCAGATTTATCAATACTTTCAATTCCTTAGACGGTATAAATTTAGACTAGACAGTCTTGAATGTGCAGCATTTATCATTGTGTTGATAAATGTGGCACATGTTAGAACTATCTGTTCTAGGTTTACACCTTCTATTAGTTGACTTACTTTATGTTGTTAATCACACCAAAATTCTGGTGCATCTTTGCAGTATGATGTCACATGCGAAGTCAAACTCTTTTTCTATAAAAGTATGCCCATTTTCTTGAGGCAATGCCCTTTTGTGAAATGTGGCACTGAAGTGTCCAGATACTGTCTTGAACACATAATACATTTGGTGTAAAGCATATAGGCCATTATTTTTGACTCAAATTGTGCCAGAATTCTGACACAATTGCCTTAATAAATGTGCTCCTGCATGTTTTGATTCCATACCTTAGTATTATACTTTTGATTCAGGTCAAAGACAAAATCGACCCATTTCTGAACATTTTGATTTGGGTTGGGACTTGACGGATTTTGGTGTACATTGCCAAAATATCATCTCTAATTGTAACCCTAACCCTAAATTGGGATTAGGTTTTTTTGGCGTTTTAGGGTTAACTTACTTTTATATAGCACTGGTGAGCCAATGGACATTGCTGCTCTGACATCACTTTCACTCAGATATCACTTCATTTCCCACGGCATATCAGGATGAAAATGACATCAGAGTAATGAAGCAGGTAAACCTGGAAGCATCACAGAGAACTAAATTAATCCAAAAAAGACATAAAGACACTAGCCTCAACTAAAGGCTAGGGTTAGAAGCAGAGTAAAAAAATTAGGGTTCGGGACATCTAAAACCTTAATTTTTTGGGGAATCACTGATGAACCAAACAAGGGCAGATTTGCACATCCCTTCTTACCAATTCCAAGACCTGTGTTTGCTCTCAGTGAGTGTAGACACTTTTGTTCACATAAACTTGAGTGTAAAGGAAAAAAGCCCAAAATCCCCCCTCCCTCCCACAAACACTCACCCAACACTTATGTTCCGTATATAATACTGGTGTATTCCTCTGTCACAGAGATCTTTATTACCCATCAGGCACTATGGCCTTTGGCCAGCTGTTGGATTAATTCTACATCAGAAGAGATACCATATCTAAAAGAAAGTTTTGAATTTCCACAGAATCCTGTGCATTTCTTTGTTAAACTGTATAAAGAGTAAATACTGTGTGTTACATCAAGGGATGCTTTATTGGGTTATCTTAAGGGACCAATGTTTTATGTCCAAAGCACAGGTTCTGAGGGGCAGGAGTCAGGAGTCTTTCCTTGATGTTCTTGCATCCCGAAGTCATACACGTCACTCTTCAGATCCAAACTATGCATAATACAGTGCATTTGTTTTGCCTGGAGAGATGCCTGATATTTGTCAGGTCTTGTAAATGATGAATACATGCACACACATATATGTTTTATATCTATCTATCTATCTATCTATCTATCTATCTATCTATCTATCTATCTATCTAGGCAGATTTGATCGGTAATAATAGTAATAATGCAGTTAAATATAACAGTATTAGCAACTTGATTTGCAGTCAGACAGAATTAATTTTCCTGCATGCAGTAGCTCCCAGGTTTATTTCACCTTCATCAAAGTGGCTCACGTCTACTGTATGGCATGCAGTTAATAAAATATAGATAAAAATATTACAACTGTAAACGTCTGACTTCTCAGTGATCTGAGCTTCAAAGAGAAATCAAGAGGAAAAATCCCTTCCACAAACAAAGTCAGCCTGTTTTCCAATGTGTACAGGATCACATTGATTACCTATGCATTTTTCTGGTCTACTTGATTACCTGTCAGTTAGCTGAAGCAAGGTTTTCTAATTCTTTATCTCTTACCCTGGGGGGATAATCCCTGCCCTGCTTGACTGATACATCTTTACCTATACGCAAATAGGACATGACCTGTCAATCAAGATAAGCCAGGTGAAGAAAAAAAAGAGCGGAGTCACCCGACGGACACTTCTCTCCATGTCCGACTCTTTTAAAAACTACATTTGCTCTAAGGTGTTGCACTTTCAGAATACAACTAAGTTTATTGAAATGAGAGCGCCTGTATTTCATCCTGACTTTGGTGAGAGCAGCATAAATCTGCCGACAGATTCCTTTTAACCCCTTCTTGGAAAATTTGTTCCATTTATTAAAGTAAAAATGTCTAAACTTGTATTCAATTTGAGAATTAACTGAAGTAGATTAGCTGGTTACAAATTAATATTAGATACATGTGAATCATATTCACGACTGTATAATTTATTAGCCAAGTATTCAGCCAAATATTCCTCTCCGCATTCAGCTAAACTGTTTCGTGAGTGTAAAGGCTTTTCAGATTTATGAAAGATAAGAAGTTCTATTCTTGAAGAATAAAGTGGAATACAGTGGATAAAAGAGATTTTAGACCAATAAAAAGGACGTTTTAGTGTTTTGCTCCATGGTTACTATGACCATTTTTACCTGTTTCTTTGTTTTCTGTCCATAAATTCTTTCAGCTTATACATAACATAATTAAAAGGTAAATGTGTATGCCATTTCTTCTTCTTAGTGACTGTTACCTGCTATTTTCTTTCTTTAGTGTTGATTACTCAACTGCATTTCAGCTTTACTCTGTTAGTATACATTTATGTTCAGTTACTTATCCAAAGTACAGCTCTATCCTCCATGCTTCATACTGCAGTTTAAACTCCATTGTTGTCTTGCAGCACTAGGGCCCTGGGTCCAATCCCACTAAGCACAACATCTTTAAGGAGATTTTATGTTCTACCTGTGTTTGTGTGGATTTCCTCTAGTTTCCCCACACTCCAAAAACATACAGGTTAATCTGGAATTCAGGATTTACCCCTCAATGGGGACAGAGACCAATGTTATTTATGTAAAAAAATAATATTTTAAAATAACTTCCTTGTAGACTGAGCTCTACTTGGAGGGGGAGCTATAACAGAAGTTTGTTAAGAAACACAAGTGATTTTGTTTTTAAGAATATCTGTAATTTCTCTGTTCTGAGGATTTTATAATTAATAGTTAATAATTTGTCAGGCCGAAAAAAGACATACATCCATCCAGTTTAGCCCATTTGCTAAAGTGTTAAAGTGTTGATCCAGAGGAAGGCAAAACCCCCATGAGGTAGAAGCCAATTGTCCTCAAGTTAAGGAAAAAATTCTTTCCTGACCCCAATCTGGCAATCAGAATAAATCCCTGGATCAACGACCCCTCCCCAGAATCCTAGTCACTATAACTTGTTATATTACATCTAGAAATGTATCTAGGCCCTTCTTCAGAATCCTAGTCCCTATAACTTGTTATATTATCACACTCCAGAAATGCATCCAAGCCCTTCTTGAACTCTGTTAGTGAATTGACCATGACAATTTCCTCTGGCAGAGAGTTCCACAGTCTCACCGCTCTTACAGTAAAGAATCCCTTTCTATGTTTATGTAGAAACTTTCTTTCCTCAAGACGTAGAGGATGCCCCCTTGTTCTAGATACCGTCCTGGGTATAAATAAATCTTGAGAGAGATCTCTATATTGGCCCTTAATATATTTAAACATATTTATTATGCCCCCCCAAAGCCGTCTTTTCTCTAAACTAAATAACCCTAACCTTGCTAATCTTTCTGGGTATTGCAGTCCACCCAGTCCTTTTATTATTTTTGTTGCCGCCTTTGTACCTGTTCAAGCTCTACAATGTCTTTCCTGTGCACTGGTGCCCAAAACTGTACACAGTATTCCATGTGTGGTCTAACCAGTGACTTGTATAGTGGGAGAATAATGTTCCCATCATGTGCATCTATGCCCCTTTTAATACAACCCATGATCCTATTAGCCTTGGCTGCTGCTGCCTGACACTGGCTGCTACAATTAAGTTTACTGTAATAGTAACCATTGAATGATTCTTCACATTTGAATATTTTACATTTTCCTGAAAACATGCTAATTAACCAAACATAGTATATCCCATGTATTTGGTCAAAGCATCTTACCGCTCAATCCATGACTTAATTTACATACTACTTTTGACTTTGATGCTATATTATAATTTTGGTACTATTGCACCTTTTTCTTCTTCTGTATTCAAATTTAGTAATACATATGCTTAATGCGAACGTACCCTGATGTCTGCTATAAAAATGTATTCAGCATGTTGCAAGTACAAGTTCTGCATCCTTTCTCTTGAGTTGGTCCAGAACAGCTATACTTAAATCAAGCTTCTGTTGGATATGGTCAGGTCCATGATTCAAGTGTATATGACTGAACTAATGTAATACTCTTTAATGTATCAACTCGTATTGGTAACCATACACTCATAATAAATATGTTGTCCACATTCCCTATGTCTTTTTTCATCTTAACTATATAATTATATGAATGGAGCAATTATACATGTTATTCAGCCAAAAGACCTTTGCGCTAACTAGAAAGTGTATATTCCCTTCTGAAGAAGAAATGATCTTTTCCAGTAACTTTTCATTTTCCCAGAGGTTAGAGTAGAAAATACAGTGTTCATATTTCTTCTTAAAGGACTAGACTGTCTGCATCATATACACTGAAATAGGCCCAGGAGAGGGAATATAATAACAAAATGGAAGCAAAGCTTTGAAAGTTTAAAAAACTGGGACAAATGACATAATATGGAGTCATTGCTTAAGTAAGTGTGACATTTCATGAAGTAACTTTTTGCCAAACTATTTAAAGGGGTTGTCTCACTACATTGATTCATCTTACCTTAGTCCTGTTTTCTTGGTTTCATTTTGAATTCAGGGGTGTTTTTACTGGCTTCTACTAGGCTGCAGTAGCTGCAGTAGAAGCCAGGTCTGTAGCTATAGCAACCAGTGCTGGCAGTCTATCAGGAGAGATCAAATAGGTCTGTAGCCATAGCGACCTGAGGAGCTGATGCAGCACATACAAGAGGGGATATCTCAGAATAGGTAGGACACTGTTAATGGACACATTTTGCAAAGTGACTTGTTTTTGCAAGATCTTTAACATAAAAAGCAATCCTTGTAGTGAGACAACCCCTTTAAATGAATCATTAGTTAGCTGAGCTTAAGGATGGTCAATGTCAATTGTGATCTGATATAGTAAGGATCACTTATAGTTTGCGCTTCTATGTGTGTCAGAAAAAGTTGGCATAGATTCTTTCAGAATCACTAAATTATATAAAAAAAGGAATAATAAAAAAAACATGGCTCTTTTCTTCCAAAAAAAACTACGATTCTTCATGGGTTGTGTCTGATTTTGAACCTCCATGTCAGGGACATAAATGGGACTGAGCTGAAGTAACACATACAACTTGGAGACAAGAGTGGTAATGATTTTGGAAAGAAGCAATATTTTTCTAATCCCGTGAAACTACTTTAAAGGGAAACTGTCAGGTGGTTTATGCCTCCCTATTTGAGAGCAGGATATGATAGAGGAGAGAAGCTGAGCTCTGTGATATAAAGTGTTATATAATAGAGGAGAGGTTCTGAGCTCTGTGATATATAGGGTTATATTTTAGAGGAGAGAAGCTGAGCTGTGTGATATATAGGGTTATATTTTAGAGGAGAGAAGCTGAGCTCTGTGATATATTAGGGTTATAAGATAGAGGAAAGAAGCTGAGCTCTGTGATATATAGGGTTATAAAATAGAGAAGAGGTTCTGAGCTCTGTGATATATAGGGTTATAAAATAGAGGAGAGGTTCTGAGCTCTGTGATATATAGGGTTATCGGATAGAGGGAGAGGAGCTGGTCTCTATTATATATAGGGTTATATGATAGATGAGAGAGGCTGAGCTCTGTGATATACAGGGATATATGATAGAGGGAGAGAAGCTGAGCTCAGTGATATATAGGGTTATATGATAGAGGAGAGAGGCTGAGCTCTGTGATATATAGGGTTATACGATAGAGGAGAGAAGCTTAACTCTGTAATATATAGGGTTATATTATAGAGGAGAGAAGCTGAACTCTGTAATATATAGGGTTATATGGTAGAGGGAGAGAAGCTGAGCTCTGTGATATATAGGGTTGTATGATTTGTAGCAGGATTTCGGAGTAAAAATAGAAAACAAGAAACAAAACTGTTTTCAATCACTTTATGTTGGTGGGGTACACAGGATTTTCTCTGTTGGTTAAGAAGTCTGGTCAGTATTCTCTCTGCTTTTTACTCTGAATTCCTGCTCCAAATCATATAACCCTATAATATATCACAGAGCTCAGCTTCTCTCCACTATCATATAACCCTATAGATCACAGAGCTCAGCTCCTCTCCTCTATCATATAACCCTATATATCACAGAGCTCTGCTTCTCTCCTCTATCATATAACCCTATAATATATCACAGAGCTCAGCTTCTCTCTACTATCATATAACTCTATATATCACAGAGCTCAGATTCTCTCCCTCCATCTTATAACCCTATAAATCACAGAGCTCAGCTTCTCTCCACTATCCAATAACCATATATATCACAGAGCTCATCTTCTCTCCCTCTATCAAATTACCCTATATATTACAGAACTCAGCTTCTCTCCTCTCTCATGTAACCCTATATATCACAGAGCTCAGCTTCTCTCCCTCTATCATATAACTCTATACATCACAGAACTCAGCTTCTCTCCTCTATTATATAACCTTTTATATCACAGAGCTCAGCTTCTCTCCTCTATCTTATATCCCCATATATCACATAGCTCAGCTTCTATCCTCTATCATATAAACCTATATATCACAGAGCTCAGCTTCTCTCCTCTATCATATAACCCTATATATCACAGAGCACAGCTACTCTCCCTCTATCATATAACCCTATATATCACAGAACTCAGCTCAGCTTCTTTCTTCTATCATATAACCCTATATATCACAGAGATCAGCTTCTCTTCTCTACCTTATAACCCTATATATCACAGAGCTAAGCTTCTCTCCACTGTCATATTACCCTATATAGCACAGAGCTCAGCTTCTCTCCCTCTATCATATAACCCATACATCACATAGCTCAGCTTCGGTCCGCTATCACATCCTGCTGTCAGGTGGGGGGAGCATTAACCACCTGACAGGTTCCCTTTAAAATCTGATCTGCCATTATTTTAAGCCAGTGTCAGAATGTGTCCTGTAAAATATTTGCATAGTACTTGTGCGACCTTAGTAAATCTCTGATGTGCTTTTGCCATGTTAAAATAAACCTGATATTTAAATAACTGAGCCGAAAAATGCTTTTAGTAAAAAGGGCCTTTCAGATTAGCAATCGATAACCTTTGGTGTATTTGTTACACATCTAATTTCTTTTCCCCTTATGGCGTTCTGATTTCTTTCTGCGAGCAATAAAATTTGTTGTTTTGTGGGTATTTCCGCATTACCATAGGTGGCCATAATGTACATAATTCTTGCAAACTGTCTTATCACCTCCTAAAAATGCTTTGGTGCTTGTTTCTTTAGAATGTAAAATAGAAAATATCAGATATCTGGAATCCAATTATTTTAAAATGATCCTGTCCTTCAGAAAACACCTGAAGCTGAAGTTAGTTAGTAATGGTTCAGTACTGCATCCTATTTATTTAATCAAAGTCAATAAATAGTATTGGAAAAAACTAGCGACTTCCTTATGCACATCCAATGCTTTTGATGAATGGAAAATGTAAATATAATTGACTTGAGGGTTCCTTATTGGTTCCTCTTTGTACATGTAATGAAGTGCACTCCACATCTTGGAGGCGCAGCATGAACTGAAAGCGAGAACGCTTCTGAATTTTAGTTTTCACATTTTGCTACTGTTGCTGCTGCAGTAAATGAAACATATTAATGGTCACAAATTATGCTATCAGCTCGCTGTATTTTTAATTAAAAGGAAGAGGTTTGCAAACAATGCATTGCGGCTGACATCATGGTGACTCCAAAGTGATTCTTAGACTTTGAAACAGACAGACCTTCAGCCCCACAATAATTGCAGTGTGCTAGCATGAGGAAGCATGGTGGCCTCAATGTTAAAAACAATGTGACAGTTCCAAGATATGGAGAAGCAGCTGCTTCACAAAATAAGCCCCAGTGTCAGTGTCTTGTAACCTTTGGAAAGTTACTTAGTATCATTGAGTTGCAGGTAGCAAGAATGGTAATTAGTTTGCTGGTACAAATCCGCTGTGTATTGTGCCAAGTAATGAAAAGTAACAGAGGTTAGTACAATGGAGATTCCTGTATTTCATACTATTGACTTAAAGGTTACAAAACATAAACATAATTCACGTAATTTAGTTAGTGAAATACAGAGTGAATGTTCTTGCTTTTCATGAATAGACACAATGCATAGAATAGCTGCATGCCATTACCAATTTCATTCATTTACTTCTAAAAGGATTAGAAAAAGGACTTGTTTTTATAATTATTATTACTATTTTGTCTGTAAACTGTGTGGGTTGTTTGGGCTCATCCCCATTTAAGTATGAGGAAAAGCCCATTGACAAAACTGGAGTTAAAAAATAACAATTCTAGTGCACACCTTTATCTTGTTAGGGTAGATAAACCTATCAATTCAAACAGCAGTACAAGCACTACAGCAGTGGGTGGATATTACTGTCATTTAACAGATTGTGCAAAGAAGAAACCACATGGGAGAGCACCAGAAGGCAGACACTTTTTTCCTTATAGACAATGTGGGCCTCTTAGCCAGTTGACAAGGCTATTAGGACTACAGCTACATCCATGCATGTTCATTTTTAAATTGGGCAACATCTATGAAATCGTCTTTGCCATTTTTGACATATATTGCCGGTTCTATAGAGGTTCGAACAGGCATACGGCCAAACAAGGCGCCGTGTGCGCCTGATTACACATTTCAATGCAACAAAGTTTTCTGCCAAACTGCCACACAAAGTTTGGCGCATAACACACTATGGGTGACATGTATGAAAGGGTTTTTCACCCTTTTTCTGATGTACAGTGCACCTACCTGAGCCGGCTACGATGTCTAATGCGCCTAACGTATGTCTTACGCGCATTTTCGTAAGACTCGACACTTTCGAATGCACCTAACATGGAGGGGTGTTCTGCGGCCATTCTGGGGGTGTTCTCGGGGTGTTCTGGGGGCGTCGCACCACACTCATTATATTAGACACATTTATGAATGTGGTTTGGCAAAACTAGGTGTATTAATGCTCCGACACACAGACCTATTTCAATATGGTCTGTCTGAGCCGGAGGAGTCGAAGTGGAGCTAGATTTGCTGTAAGGAGCAAAAAATGTCCCTTATTTATCAACTTCCAGCAGTACAATAATAAAAAGCAATTTATTATAATTATCAAGCTGTATCACATTTCATTATTTAAATTTAATGAAAAATGTGATCATATACAATTAATATAAAAATATATAATGTCCACCAAAATTTAGAAATTTTATCCTAATAAAATTTTATTTAAAATTCATTAAATCCAAACTTAATTTTCTATGAAAAATCCCATTGAATTATGTTGTTTCAAATTTTTATATTTTTCATTTTTGCTACATTAAATTTGAAATTTATTTTTCTTTGGCTGCTCTCACCATTTATTTCACATTACAAGACCCAGCACAGACAAAGCACAGGGAAATTGCCAGGGACCTGTGGTCCTCCAAGTAGGATCAGTACCATAGTTTCTATTCACTGACATGCTAATCTAATGATTCTTCCATAATTTTCAGCCTGTCTATAACCTTAATACATTTTAGGCACATTACTTATGCGCCTATGTTCCGTAATGTGCCTAACACATAGGCGAGACGCGTCGAACTTTACACACCATTTATGAGCACACAAAAACCACTTACATACATCAGGCGCATTATACACTGAAAATGAGACTCGACTATTACTACGACACACCTTCCTTTGTACATGTCACCCTATGTGGCAATTTTGAGTATTATGCGCAAATAATGTTTGGCACATAACACTTTTATTCATAATGTCGTATCATACACTCCTCTATACATATTTAGAACTGATGTGTTGGTGCCAAGTTACAAAAATGGCGCATGCGAATTCATAGATGTCATCTTTACATTTTTATGTACAATAAATACTTCAATGGGGATTAAGTCAAACCTCAGATTACCTTTTTACAGGGATTATGTTGGACAGCTCCTTGTGCAGTACCTCATGCTGATGTCCCTCCTTTCCTTTTGACTGTGTGTTCGTAATTTGTACAATGACCTAACCAGGGAGCGCCTTAATATGGGTATGTTCACATGATGGATTTAAATAAGGAATTCTATATGGATTCCACTTTGGATTCTATGTTAACAATCTTCTGTAATCCAACTCCCCTCACATTGAATGGGCAGTCTGTGCTGTAATTCAGAATGTAAACTGCTGCATTTATTTTTCACACTACAGATTTTAAATTTGTTGTGTGGAAATAAAAATGGACATGTTGATTCTTTTCAGTGTATCCTATCTGGATTTACTTCGAGTAGGAATGGCACAAGTTAGCCCCATTGAAATGAGGCTAACTTCCAGTCTAAATCAGCGATGAAAAATGTCTTTGTAAAGTAAAAAATTCTTGGCAGAAATCCAAGGTATCCGGATGTGCAGGCAGCTCTGTCTTCTCCCGAATACTATGCTGGACTAACTTCATGGACATTTACCATATGTAAAATATTACCTCTTTTGGGAATGAATGTGTGGACCCCATTATTTGAACTTAAAAGAATGCACATGGCATTATAGAATGTTTTGCACATATTTTTGTACATGTTTTAAAAGAATTTACAGGAAAGCATATGTTTTATCTGCAAGTGATTTTTTTTTGGCCATGTTTTCTTCTTTATGATTAAGGACAACTTTACTACCTACTTACTTAATGGGAGTTGCTCATACTAGAGGTAGGGAAGTGCTGGAAAAGTGAGAAATCTAAGATGTTTGTGTGGTAAGTTCTGCAGGGATAAGTTGTATTCATGAGAAGTTGTCATGGTGATCTGGAGCATATGAAGAAGAAAAGGGAGGGAAAAAGATTGATTCATGAGAGAAGAGAACAACTCATCAAAGGAGAGAATGACTCATTAGATAAAATGCCTCCTATGAGTCCCTGGATGTCAGTGGTTATTTTGCTTCTGTGCTGGATCAGTGCTGTTTTCACTGTCATGTGATGGTGACCTCGTGACAAACAGATATGTGAGACAGATACATGTGTGAGACAGACAGTTGTGTAAGACAGAATGATGTGTGAGAAAGGCACATGTGAGACAGACAAAAATATGACAAACTTGGTATTATACTGCACAATATATTGCATATATTGTATATACTGCACAATACAGTTCTGTTTTACACACTGTATTAAGTGGAAAAATTCACACATTTATATCCGAGAGGCCTAAAAGATTAACAGGTAATATATTCATGTACAGTAGCTTGACAAGTCCTTAGATCCTCCATTCCAAAGCTGTGTATACCATACACTGAAAAATAATATATAGGTGTAACAAAGCTTAACTTGACGAGGTATTCCTGTTTCATTGATTAACTTTAAACATACATGCAAAGGTTAATAAAGATAATTTCCAAATACATTGCTATTTTGATTTTGCTTCTCTTAAGAATTAGGAGCATATCATATCTCTTGCTCGTGTACACAAGCTTCACAGTTACCCACCCCCACTCTCTGCTCTAACAGGCTGCAGCAGTGGACAGGACATCAATCCCTGCTGTGTTTCTTATGACGGGAGCTTGTTTAGATTACTTACTGACAAGCTCTAACCATTTTAGGTCTTTGTAGCCTTATGCATTGCTGTTTACAAACCTCCTGCACTCAAGTCACTGTAATAGAATAAGCTAGGAGAAGCAGAGCTAATATGTCAATCACTGTTGTAGAGCCACCCACAGCCTAACCGGGAAGTGTAAGCTTGAAGCCGGCTGTTGATCTGTGAATCAACATGGGGAGACAACCCCTTTAACATACCTTGTTGCAGTAAGTTATCTGTGCCAAATATTGTTTACTACATCTGTACTATACAGTGTCTATTCAGCAATGTCACCATATGCAAGTCAATACCACCATGCAAAGCTTAAATAATCTAATATATTGATGCAATAAATTCTTCATGCATAAAATTACAATGTTATATAACAGTAATAAAAATATAAATTATTCAGATTTGTGGTAATCACAAGTGTCAGATCTCAAATTATGGACACGGGCAGATGACCACAAAGGTCACATATTCCTAAGGTTGATTCTGCCTTTCGATGATTATTTGCATGTCAGTATCTTTTTGGGTGAGTAGTATGAGGCCGGGAAGAAAGTATCAGATTTCATGGATCTATAGGCTCTTCCTGTGCTGTAAATCCAATAGTTTTTAATAAAGCCAAACATATAAATGCGGTTCTTGGTAAACTTTTGAACTTCAATATTAATAGCTCAAAATACATGACTATGATAGACTGCCAACAGCTATGGAAACGAGCCACAATCTTTATCTGTCTAGTTGATTATGTGCAATGAAGGCATTTGATTGGTTGCAACAATTTTAGTGCAGTCCTTGAATTATGCATAGTTCCCCGCAGCAACATTATAGATTCTGTGAGTAAAAAGGCTGCAAGGGGCTGATGCAAGCAGCAGAGAAAGAACTGCAACAAAGGACCATGACCTGTCAATCAAATTAGCATTCCTTTTTGCGATGCATTATAATAGCACATATTTACTATTGAAATCACTTTAGCCAAAAGCCAAAATGAAACTTAAATTTGTTAGAATTATGCAGTTTTATCAAAATGTCACTTTAAAGGCACTTATACCCCAGCAGGAATATCAATAGTAAAATACTGTAAATATGCTAGTACACAATTTTGTTCTGTAATTGTTAGTAAACCGTGTGGTTTTAGTAAAGTAATATCACTGTTTATAGCAGATTTTGACAGTCCATTAACTTTATTATAGTTCTCATGTTTTGCCGACAGCCATCAAAGTACAGTTGCTCAGTAGAATTGAATGTAAAGTATATTTTTCCCCAAAATAGTTTGCCCCCAAAGGCACGAACATCACTGCCACTGTAATCCTCACTGCACTATACTGCCAAGTGGCTTCTCAGTAATACTGGAATATTAACTAGATCAGGTTAAGAAAGAGCCTGAAAACACAGAAAGTATCAGAAGCAAGCCTTCTGACAAACAGTACTACAGTGGAAACACACCAGCCAATTAATTTCGAATTTTTTTGGGGGAAGCACAACTTTAGGGTTTTTTTTAAAAAACAGGGCCCCAACCAACGAAACCTGAGTTACAGCCAAGTCTTAGCAGGCAGCATTCCAAGGTACTATAGGTGTGAGGTTCTAATCGTTCAGGACAGCTGTCCAATGAATCCCACTTCACGATGCTCCTATTATGAGTTTATTATAATCAAAAGATTGATATTACTGTATTTGCTTCTGTAGAATTAATGTTTCCTTGTAATTGTTTTAATTGTCAGCTTTTATTGCTTTTTTTCTATTTAAATATGCAAAATGTTACTGTGTATTGGACTTTGAAATATTTGTCACTACATCGACATTAAAGAAAAAACTGTATGCTCCACATGTCATGGCTCAAATAAAAACAAGGTACTCCTGTCATTGTGAAACTACTGCCCCATTAAACTCTCAGGACAATTTTTCACCTAATGGGGATTTTCCCCTCTTATTGAATGCTTCACATTTTTAGGCAAAATTAATAAAGATTATCAACCAAAAAAAAACAGTGCTGTTCCTATTTTTTCTCCTTTCGAAACTACAACACTTTCCTTTCCTCCTGTACTTCCCTTTTTAATTTACCATCTTTCTCTGCCTTCAGGCCAGGCTGGTGACATTATTCCTTGCTGTGTCTTACCAGAAGGAAGGACCTTGTCTCTAAAAAGCTGATATTAACTGTATACTGAGAAAAACTTTAACCTTTAGTGTTACTGACCAGAGAAAAAGACGTTTAACATCCTGTCAGGTCTGCAAAGCACATTAATGTGTATTTCAGTACCATAGTTTCTATTCACGACATCTTGCTAATGATTCTCTTTTTCAAAACCTGTCTATAACCTTAATAGTTTAGGGGCATTTTCAAACACCTAAGTTTTTGTAATGCGCCTAACCACAGGGGAAGCGCGCAAACTTAGACTATTTCAATTTTCACAAAAAACACTTTCATACATTCAAGAATACTATACACTGAAAACGAGACTTGACAATTCACTTCGAAGCGCCTTCCTTCATACCTGCAACGTTTCAATACAAGAACAGCTCTGCTTTGCTCACATCATGAAAAACTGACATCTCGCCTTTTTGACAAAAATGTTTTTAAGCTGCCCACGACTTTAACGTGTCCATAAACGGGTCATCCTAATTATTAACGAGCCAATCAGTAGTGGAAATTTTAAAGTCACCACTGCTAAACCCCCAACAGCCTGAACTGGAAGAAAATGGAAAATCCTTAATGGTTGAAATCAGTGTAAGCAGGTAAAAATGTTTGCACACAAACATTTTAAATCATAAATGTCCAACATTAAGTGCGAACAATATTACATTATCCACACAGGCCACGGCTAAAAAAAAATACAACGTGTCCCCATGAAATTTAAATTATAACATAAAAGAGTTAATATTTATAGAAGCTTTTTCCTTGGATTCACTTGTCTGCCTTTTTGGACAAGAGAATACGGCTTGGAACTCTCCACCTCGGCTCGGCACAAGCCAATAGTTCTCTGAACGGTGCAGAGTCCACCATGTGGAAAGGGAAGGACTGCAGTACCAACAACTGGGACAGGAGCACGGTCAGCTGCTGCACCTTAGGATGGTTGGACCCCATATTGTTGTCTCTTTGCAATCGCCTCGCTGAACGACTGCTGGCGCCATGAGTAGCGAGGAGCAGGAGAATCTGGACCGGGAGATGATGCAAAGAGAAACAGCTCCCTTCTGCAGAGGTGGTGGAGCCTGTTGAATGGGCTGCCATGGCTGCGTGCTGTTGCTGCGGTGGCAGGATGGACCACCACATCTGAGCCACGTTTCTCCCAGGCCACCGGATGGTGACGCTGCATGTGTTGACGCAGGGCCGTGGTGCCAACATTAGCTCCCTGGCCACGCTTCACTTTCTGCCCACAGATTCTACATATACCCATATTCGGCTCCTCCGGTGTCTTAGCAAAGAACTGCCACACCGCCGAGTAGCTGATTTTACCTCCAACGCTCCACACTGAGTGATTACTACCACCGCTGCCTCGCTGAGACCTTGTGCCGCTACTTTCTTGGACCTGCGAAGTGGGTTTTCTACCCCGTGGCCGCTTGGCTCCCGACCTCACACTGCTGCTACCCTGCTGACTCACGGCCACACAACCCACTTGCTGGCTGCGCCGCTGCCTGACGCGCAAGCTGACGCCCTCTTCTCCTGACGATGATGAAGCCCTTGCTTCACCCGGCTCCCAAGTGCGGTCGGCTACATCATCATTGATTTATGTTTCATCGTCACTGCTGTCCTCATCACCAGTCTTGGTATGCAGAGGCTGACCCCTCACAACATGACCTCCCATGCCACTCTCCACATCTATACTTTGCCGCCTACTGCAAGAAGCAGGGGATATTGGCCCCATTTCTTCGCTGCCAAGTAGCTGCTGACTGCCCTCCTCAAATTGTTCATCTTCGCTATATAGTGGCGTCAGCCCAGACCACATAGTAGATCTCTGCTGAGGGAACCGGATGGGACAGAGGCGGTTTGAGGGCAGGTGAGGGCCTCTGACCCGCTACCTGGCCATGCCAACTAAAGGTTGTGTCTGACGTTCCCACCGACTCTTGGCTGGGTTTGTCAGATGTCATCTGGGAGGAAGTGGATGACCTAGTCAACCAATCAAGAACCCTGGGTTTCTGGTCAGCACAACGGCACTAGATGACAACGACAGTTCTGGCCTCAACCGAGTGACCCCTGCTGCGACGTCCCCTTGCTGTTTCTGCGACCTGGGCCTGCTCCAGGAATGTTTGTGCCACTGCCACTCGCAGGTGAAGAGCCTGCAACCTCTCTGTCTGACATACTGTTTGTTCTAAAATGTACAGACACTGTTTGATGACGATATCTGTATATGATAAATACACACTGTATTTGACTCCAAATGAACCCAGTAACAAGCTTGGGTAACCCTTGGATATAAATTGGCTCCACACAAAGGGCAGGAAAAATTTACTTGCATGTGCCGTTTAAAAACACTGTGTATTTTACTGAATATAAAAGCACAAACAGACTTAATTAACTTTCGGTTGTGAATTATGCTACAGGCAAAATGTCTTTTTTGGCGATGAAAGAGAACGTTTATTTTAGTGACCACCACAGCAGAACAACGCATAATTTACCCCTGGATCTAAATTACGCAAAAGAAATGAGCAACCAAAAATTACCAGCTTTGTAGCGTGTTAAAATGGCGTGTATTTTACGGTACACAACAACAGAAAAACTTGTAATTAACCTTTGGTTGTGAATTGTGCTACAAGCAAAATTTCGTTTTTGGCGGTGAAAAAGAACGTTTCTTTTAGTGACCACAACAGCAGAACAACGCTTAATTAACCTCTGGATCTAAATTGCGCAAAAGAAATGCGCAACCAAAAATTAAGTGGTATTTGGATTGTAAAAACGCTGTTTCTTTAAATGAATACAACAGGTACAGGCTTAGATAACCCTTGGATATTCAATGTGCTGTGACCAGATAGCATTAAAATGTATATGCAGCTGCATTGGACGCACACTGAACTTCAGTTCCATTACCCCACAAAATCAGAATTAGAACGTTAAGAGAAGCAGTGTCTGAGACAAGCTGTGACACCCCCCAAAAATCGCTGCATAAAAATGAGTTCTTTAGTATCAGCTATCATAAGCAGCCGTGGCAGCACCTTCCCTACTCAGTTCAGTGGGAGCGGTATGAGCTCCCAGCGTCGCACCCGGACTTATATAGTGCGGTGACGTCACAGAATCCCGCCGGTCTCTGATTGGCTTCATCTCTGCACATGTCATGCAGGCTATGCCCTTCTTCCTCCCAGAGTTCTTTGCCCCATGTAACGCCATGTGCTTGAAGCCATTTTATCAATCAAAAGCACGCTTCGTTCCTGCGAATCACCCCAAACTTCGACTTCGTTCAGAATTGAAGTTTTCCTGAAATTCTAAACTAATTCCACTTCGTTAGAATCGATTCGCCCATCTCTAATCATGGGGTACTCTCTGGTGTACACAGACTTGGTCAGGGTTCATATTATCACAAGAGAATAATCCAGAACATACTTTTAGGTAATGTCAGAACTACCAAAGAAGAAGCCAGTTGGCTTAAAAGTATAGAATGGTCTGCACAGTATCAGGCTTAACCCAATACAACTTGTTTTGGATGAACTGGATGAAATTGTAATAGCAAAGCAACTAGAAGTGCAACACATTTGTGGGAACAGTTGCAACGAGGTAGAGAAGAAATTCCTCAATTGTGTAAAGCTGTATATCTAAAGGTTACTACTTAGAAGAGTCAATAATGTAGATTTTATTTATTCTTCTTAAATTGCTTATTCTTTTATTTCAAAATCCATTTCAGACATTAAACTTGATGGAATCAGTATGGCAGCTGGGAAGCCTAATGTAAGGAGCATATATCTCATCCAGATCTCACTTGAAAAAGGCATCCTCCGAAATATATTTCAAATTTTATCGATCTGAACTGCATTATTTCTTCTGTTGCACACTTCCCTTAGTTTGTAGAGCAAATGGAATGCATTTTTCCTTTTATTATGTGAATTTTCAATAAATGACTGTTGTTCTCCTTGCAATTTTGACATGTCATGGACTTTACTGGATGTTGTTTCTACTTCCAGCCCTGCCATAGAAGCACCCACTAATTACCAACTGGTGTGCTATACCATATTTCTATTTTTGGTATATGTTAAAGCTTAGATATTTGTGACATAGTATAACAGTGTTCATTATGACTAGATGGGCACCCTGACTCAATCCCTAGTTTTTCACAGTGATGTCAAAGTAACACCTGCCTTTTGCCTTTTTGCACTTTATAATTAATAACATTTAGTGTTAATAAATAAGAAATATACATAGCTCCATAAGTGGTCATGTACACAGGTTATTGAAGGTCTGGCTATATATTTACAGTGCATTTGTTCCTGCAAAAGGATGCAAAGAGAAGAAAGAGGAGGATGGTATGGAACATTGGAGGGGCAGGATAGATCTACCAGTGTGAATCTAAAGTTCAGCCAAAGCTTCCATATCTTGGACTGCACCTATCATGTGCTAATTACAATAATGGTGTATGTAATAAGAGAGCCTGAGGGATTTCTAATGTAACAGGTTTGGATGGAACCACTGCTTTTTCTCCCATTATACATCTACTTCCTTTTGTTTTTGATGATGGTTCCACACACATGGGGAAGTGCTCAATACTAATACATATGTGTGACCTATTAAATAAAAATTGTATATAAGATGATAAAGGTTTTCATGTATGAGACATTTGTTATGAAGGTTTAGAACTGTTAGAATTCAGAGTGAATAACTCTATTTGTTTCACAAATTCCATTATGTTTCCTGCCCAGTATAATATCACAGCTGTAAGTGTTTTTAGATGTTCATTTTTAATTACCTTAAAAATGTGGGAGTTTATTAATATAAATTTTATTCCAGATTGAGCTGCTCACTATATGTGGAATTCTTGTTGGAATCATTGCAATCCATACATTGTTTTGTTTCCCCTCTTAAGTAAGAATAATCTCTTATCCCTGCATACTAGAACACAAATTGATTACACTGCTGGGTGTAAGAATAGCTTATGTTCCTCATAAATGCAACATCTCTCCCCTGGAAAAGAAAAATAAAACCAGTCAGATTGCAAATACTCTGATTTTTAAGCTTTCATTTCTCTGTAATATGTTTGGGTACAGTTTTTATGATGGGTTGAGAACTGAGAACATCCTATTATTTCCAGTTACATTTCTGGACATGTATATATAATCTAAGACAGCCCTGTTGAACACAGGACACTGGTAAAGAGACAAGAACATGGAAACAGTCCTCAAGTGTGTAACTGTATATATATATATATATATATATATATATATATATATATACTGTGAGTGGTCAGTTCAAAGGCAAACACGCGCACAGGGAATATCGTCCAAATAAAGAGGTATTTATTGTGAAGTCCAAAACAAACACAGCTTTTTTCAGCATAGACAGGAATCCATCAAATCAGAAATTCCTTACTGCAGGGTTAGAAAGGCAATGGGATATACTATCCAATGCACACCTTGAGGCCTAGACAGCCTCACAGCATGGCAGTCAACAGCTTCTGATTGCATGTCCAGAAGCACACCTCCAGACTTCCTGCACCAGCTGCCTTTAATTTGGCTGGTAAGACCTGGGCTAGAGTATCGGAGCAACCGTCCCACCCAGACTCTTGGGCCGCTCCATAAAAAACCTGACCTGGAATCTACAAAGGAAAAACTGCTCAGCAGCAATAATTGTTGCTGGCATCAAGTTAATGTTTTTTTTATATCACCGAGGCCAGCAACCTCAGTAATAAACATCTCCCTTCCACAATGGTACCTCTGACCCTTCTACAATATATATATATACAGTTGGATAAAGTATATACATACTATATAAAAAGACAAATGTTTTTCACTATTGACATGAATCAGAACAAGCTACCTTTTTAAAGTAAAATTAGATTACTTACATTAATTTAAGGCATTTTTTATTATTTTTTGCAAAGTCAAAAGTCTCACTGAATCTCACAAAATTGAGTACACTCATCGCATTTTTGAAAATATTGTATTATATCCTTTCATGGGACAACACTGAAGATGTGACATTTTGATACAATGTAAAGCAGGCAGTGTACAGCTTGTATAAAAGTGTAATCTGGTGTGCCCCCAAAATAGCTCAACATACAGTCATTAATGTCTAAACCACTGGCAACAAAAATGAGTACACCCCTAAACGAAGATGGACAAATTGTGTCCAATTTACCATTTTCCCTCTACAGTGTATTGTAACTTGTTAATGTTACAATGTATCAGGTGTAAATGGGGAGTAGATGTGTTAAATTTGCTGTTAGCGTTCTCACACTCTCTCATACTGGTCACTGAAAGTTCAACAAGGCACCTCATGGCAAAGAACTGTCTGAGAATTAAAAAAAAAAAATAATTGTTGCTCTACATAAAGATGTCCTAGGCTATAAGAAGATTATCAACACCTTAAACTGAGCTGCAGCATGGTGGCCAAGACCATACAGCAGTTTAACAAGACATATTCCTCTCAGTTCATGCCTCACCATGGTCGACAAAAGAAGCTGAGTGCACGTGCTCAATGTCATGTCTAGAGATTGTCTTTCAAAAATGGGGTATGAGTGTTGCCAGGTTTGCTGCAAACAGTTTGCTGAAGACAAACAAATTAAGGACATGGATTACTGGAACCATGTCATGTGGTCTGATGAGACCAAAATAAACTTATTTGGTTCCGATGGTCAAGTGTGTTGCGGCAACCAGGTAAGGGGTACAAATACAAGTTTGTCTTGCCTACAATCAAGCATGGTGGTGGGAGTGTCATGATTTGGGGCTGCATGAGTGCTGCCGGCTATGGGGAGCTGCAGTTCATTGAGGAAACCATGAATGCCAACATGAACTGTGACATACTGAAGCAGAGCATGATCCCCCCCCTTCAAAAACTGGGCCACAGGGCAGTGTTCTAACAGAATAATGACCCCAAATGCACCAAAGACGACCACTGCCTTGCTAAAGAAAATGAGGATAAAGGTGCCTTGACTGGCCAAGCATGTCTCCAGACCAAAACCCTATTGAGCATCTGTGGGGTATCCTCAAACAGAGGGTGGAGGAATACAAGGTCTGTAGCAAGTCTTTGTGTAATAGGCTTAATAATTCATACCAGGGAGAGCTTACCTAATTATCTCTGTTATTCCCCATTTAATAGCTTTACTTTGCTTTTATCTGATTTCACTATTTAATTAGACTTCAAATAAAATAGTATATAAGAATTCTTGATTTTAGTGATAAGATTTTATTGATGAGTTTTTTCTCTTTTTATAATTCCTAGTGTTTTGTTATTGTTTTTTGGTTTGTTATTCTTTACTATTAACTGAAGTGGGACAGAATACTAATAGTAATGATAAAAACCTTAAGGTTGTATAACCTTCTTATTGTTATTGCTTCAAACCTTAATATAAAAAGTAAAAATAGTATTGTCTTTGTAAGTATTATAAACCCTAGCTTTATATTTTCATACTTTACACATTTTATCTAAGTTCCAATGATATTTACAGTCACTGTCTTTTTATGTTGTAACCGACCTACAAATATTAGAATTGCATTATTTCTTGTGTGTGCCTTCATTTTCATCCATACAGCTTTGAAGTACATAGCTTCCAGCTTTTCTGTTTAGAACAACTTAAGTCAGACATTGTACAGAATTTGTGTCATGGTACAATGCCCATGGGAAATCTTCTCTGGAACTACTACAAGTTTAAATATTTCAGAATTTAAAGTTTAAGCTATGGCCAAATTCCCCCATTCCTCTTCTGCTTATGATCATGGTCACAGTAATTTAACAATGCTGTTATGGTGTTGCAATGTCTTATTTACATCCAGCCCACAGAAACTCCTCAATCAGCATGGACAAGAATGCTTAATTAAACCATCTGACAAGGAAGGATCTTGGCTGCTCAATAAATTGTTGGTCCATTATTCTCAAAATATTGTATTGGTCTAGATCAAGTTAGCAGCTGGTCTCTTCATGCTGTTGTAATGCATAACATAGGAAATGTAACAGCATCTACAAAGATATCTATTGCTACATACTTTTCTTAAGGATTACACAGAGTTTACTAAAATATTGTTTCCTAGACAATATCTCAGACAAAGAAGGGTTTTTATTCAAAATGGAAACAACAAAGAGCAGAAATACCATTAATCTATACTACAAGAACAAATAATAAATTCTAGACATTAGAAGGACAGTTGCATGTTACTTCCTAGATTAAATGATGAGCCTGGATTTACATCACATCTGAGGCATTATTGGTGTATGTAGTCCTAAAGTTTCCCAGTGTATATGCTTATGTGTACATAGGGTGACGTGTAAGAACGGGGCTGCGCCAGTTATCTGGTATCAAAAAGCTTTAGTAGACCTGTTTTATAGATGTATGAACAGTCGCATTCCAAACTTTGGTGTGATAAGCTCCTGCACAACACTTTTTAATGCGCCAAAGATTTGGGGCGTTCTTGGGGCGTGTTGCACAACTTTCTTAGAAGTAGACACATTTATGATTCTTTGATGCCAAACATAGGCGCTGATGAATTAGAACAGCCAGACCAAATTTGTTGTATTGGCACTGCAATACGCCTGCCTATGTAGCTCTATAAAATTTTAGATCCAGTCTTTGGGAGCAGAAATTAAATATTCATTTAGGGCATATTGGTTCTCTCCTTATGGGTTCTAAGTCTTCATCAGTAGGGGAAACTAAGCTTAAAAATTTCCTATCCCCTTCCCTTCATCCACATCTTTCTCCACTCTTGGTTGAACTTAATGGACATAAGTCTTTTTACAACCGTACTATGTAACCATGAAGTGGAGCTGCATCAAACATCCAGACCTGAAGTGCTGTGGAACAATAAATATACAAATAAAAACAGTTAGAAGCCCTAACCCAAACTGAGGTTCATTTTTTGAGGTTAAATTTTTTGCCAATTGTTGTCGAAATTCGATTGAGTTGAATGTGACATTAAACTAAATCAAAAGTGCAACACTACTTGAAAAGTAACAAAACATTGCAATTATGTTTTTCATAAGTAGTTGGTTAGGCAAACAATCTTAATCAACTTTTAATTAGGTTTTGTGAGTATAAAATTTAGTGATTAGCCATAACTTTAAAGCCACCTGCCTAATATTATACAGGAAACCCCACCTTCTTGCGAGGCATAGACTCAACAAGTCCTCTGAAAGTGGCATCTGTCACCAAGAAATGAACAACAAATATTTTAACTCCAGTGAAATGTGAACTTGTTTTCCAGTGCATCCAGAATTTTTTTTTTTTTATTAAATTGAGATCCGGGGAATTTGTTGCTCAAATCAGAAGCTTAAAGGACCACAATGTTTTTCCCTTAGTTTATCTGAAATTAATTTTAAGTGCATAGAAGTGCCAGTAATTTTGTTTTCCTGCAGATGAATATAGGATTTCAAACTTCTCCAACTGGTCTTGTGACTTGCACTCTGAGTTGCTGAAACACACAGCATCCTTGTATGACCGAGACGTGAATTTGTCTATGTATTCCTATGGAAGGTTCAAATTCAGTTTTATAGGAATACATAGCCTGATGTCCCGTCAGCATAAAAACACTATGTCTATTAGCAACTCAAAGTGCAGGTCACGTGACCCAAGAGAACATTGCTGCAGCAGTCAGAAATTCTAGATTCAACTACAGTTTAGCAAAAATAATGGCAATGCTGAGAACCTAAAAGCATTTTCTAATGAGCTTAGGAAGAAAAAACAGAGTGGTCCTTTAATCTCTTAATGTCAGGTTCCTTAAACCATTACTGGACAACTTTTACAGTGTGGAAAGTTGCATTATCATGCTGAAAGAGGCCACTGCCATTAGGGAATATAGTTATCATGAAAGTGCATACTTGATCTGCAACAAAGTTTAGGTAGGTGGTATGTAGTGATGAGCGATTACGTCGACTATCGTCATCGGGTCGATAGTCGATATCGTCAATTATAAAGACGATTTCCGATAGTCGATAATAGATTATCGCCGATGACCATTATAGGGAGAGGAACAACACCTTAATTCTTACACCCAAACAGGGCTGGAAAAGCTGGAATTAACATCCACAACAGTAAACTGGATACATGCTACATCTTAGGCAACATACTTAGGTTATAAAAGTCACAGAAAATAAGTCACAGACCATTCTCTATCCCTGTCTTGTACCACAGCATGACCCTTAAACCTGCATGATCCACAAATTAAAGAGTGCCAGAAGGCAGTATGATTTGAACCATCATTTTACTTGAACTGGACATTGACTATCCCTGTCCTGGAACGCAGCATGAGCCCCAAACCTGCATGACCCTCAGATTTAAAAAGTGCCAGAAAAAGGAGTCTTTCAACCACCATTTTAGTTGAACTGGACATTGACTATACCTGTCCTGGGCCACAGCATGAGCACCAAACCTGCATGACCCCCAGATTTAAAAAGTGCCAGAAAAAGGAGTTTTTCAACCACCATTTTAGTTGAACTGGACATTGACTATCCCTGTCCTGGACCGCAGCATGACCCCAAAACCCGCATGACCCACATGACGTTGATGATGACAACATTTATGGCCGTGACTGGGAGGACGAGGAGGTAAGACTGCTGGATGCAGGTTGCATTAACCACTAAAAAACAGATTGGCGACGCTGTTCTTTACTGAGATTCACAGGGCCCTGACCCAGCGATGACAGGCCTGACGGTCCTGCAACCGATGATCCGCTGGCTTACGTGTTGTCGCCAGCACTGGAAGGAGCACCTTCTCTCATACCTCTACCCTCTACACCCCTCTTTGCTCGCTTACCACCTGCATTTCGCACCATGTTCAGAAAGATACAAATTTAAGAAGGTATGGCAGAGTTTTTGACAGATTCTTATTAAAAGACGGCAAATCACAGCTATTCTTAAATCCCTCTAATTTCCTACAGCCAACTAGGATTAGAAACTGAAATGTTTCTAGCGAATACCTGTGAAATATGGTCTGGTAGAAGAACCGTAACAATGTTCTTCCTTCAGTCCCAGGGATTTACAACTGCCCAGTAGGACTAGGAATTGATTGTTTTCAACAAAATATCATACATGTGCGCTATCTGCGCCAAACTGAGACTCAACGAGCGCAATAAAACTATTCAGAAGTTACAAGGATGAGAAATTGCGTTTTTTGCAGCAATGACAAACGAGAACAGTTGCTAGAAAAAGCATTTTCTGCTGTCTGGTTTCATGAAGATCCATGTTTTACAGTCATATGTTGTGATTGGGAACACAATAGCTGTGAACAGTCTTTGTTTGGTAATGACTAAGACATCCTTGAACTTCCATATTTGGTCCATGCTAACCATGCATACATGCCTCAGTGTTAATCAACGCTTAATATCTGCTGTCAAACCACCACTGTGATCAATGAGGGATCCAAGAAAAACTATGCTATTAATCACTTCCATTTCTTCATTGTTGATATTTATGTGGACTTCCTTTTTGGTGGTAGTCATGGTCTTGGTATATTGTTAGAAATATGTAACATTCGCTCTTTTCTACTTCCACATAGACAAGTATAACATAGGTTTTGGTTATCAACATCAGTTATAAATCAGATATGCATGAAATTATACTCACTGAGTTTTTTTGTGATAATTTTAAAAATATTGTGCAGTGTAATTTGATGCTCAGCACACTGGTTCTCATCAGAATCAAAAGATAGTCAGATGCATAAGTCTCATTGAGTAGAACATATGATTTCTTCACAATGCAACAAAATATTGGACTACTGTCCAATGACAACAAATAACCAGCAACAAGTAAAAAGTTATTTTCTACCTTTCTATAAAACATTATGGGAAATAAATATTTGCAATTGAAATCATTTATCTATTCCTGTAGCAGCATATGAAAAACACATTGTGCTTTAATAGCCAGTAGGATTGAACTGACTGCTGTAGTCTCCAAATGCTATATCTGATTGGATTTAAGTAAGCTATATATTGTTGCAGGATTTATAGATAAGGATTAGGACTGCATAAATTGCTTTGTGTGAGATTTATATGCCAATTGTTATATTTGTTAAGTTTTAAACGGAAAAAAATATATCTAGTGTCGTTTATGCTGTTTAAAATTAGAATGAGCAGTGTATTAGTGCCCCTAATTTAAATATTTTAAGTCTTCTTAGTATTATGAAATACCATATGAATAATTTAAATCTTTTCTTTTCTGTATGCTCAGTACATGTGAATATATTTAGTGAATATTTTCAGAATTGGAACAAAACCTGCCACAATGTTAATAAAGTATTGAAAAGACTATACTACAGTATATTTTGTATCTTCCCAACAACTGTATAAGAAGTTGTCTTGATACTGTAAACGGTGGCATGTACTATTTTTGGCGCCATTTTTTTGCACGCTTAAGAAGTGTAGAATGCGCCAGAATCTATGAACCTGTTCTACTGCGGGTCATAGATTTAGCGCTTTCTAGCTACAAAGCGACACTTCTGGCTCAGGTAAAACACTTTTAAAGTACTCTACCTGTTACAGCAGTAAATCGCTTGGATTTGCCGTACTCAAACTATAAATGTGTAGCTTTGTACGATTGTAGTGCGATATGGCCCCAGTACTCCACCCGATCTCAGGCACATTACAAAGTGCTGGGGGCTCTGTAATGTGCCTGATATTGGAGTGTGTATGATTACAAAAATAGTGTTAGTGGATGTAAAGACGCTGCCCCATTCTCACATGTCACCTTGTATGTATGAAGTAATCAAAGACATATTTGATTTATTAATGTAACATATTTTTGTAAAATCTATGTTTATGTCTCCTTTTGCAGACATCATATCTCCTTTGTAAACCATATTCTGCAGGCAATTTAAGTATAGGTTTTTTAAAAATGGCTTAATTTGGTGGCCAAAATTTGGAGAATAATTTCATATACAACATTTTTCATTAAAGAACAAATGCGAAAGTTAAAGGGGTTGTCTCACTACATTGATTCAACTTACCTTAGTCCTGTTTTCTTGGTTTCAGTTTGAATTCAGTGTGTGTTTACTGGCTTCTACTAGGCTGCAGTAGAAGCCAGGTCTGTAGCTATAGCAACCAGTGCTGGCAGCCTATCAGGAGAGATTGAACAGGTCTGTAGCTATAGTGACCTGGGGACCTGATGTAGCCCATACAAGAGGGGATATCTCAGAATAGGTAGGACATTGTAAACTGACATATATTGCAAAGTGACTTGTTTTTGCAAGATCTGTAACATAAAGAGCAATCCTTTAAGTGAGACAACGCCTTTAAAAGCAAGAAAAGTTCTAAAAAATACGGATACAGAAAGGTAGGCTTATAGAGGACAGCAGGAGTGTAATTAGAAATAGGCAGGGCCTCATAGCAAACTTTTTAATGAGGCTCCCCCCCGGACTGTAAAAAAAAAATATCTTATCACATTTTCCGTCAAGAATGACCTAAAAAATTGTGTACACCAGACACATCCCACATACATCACTCACAAAGCGGACATATCCCGCACACGCCGCTGACACCCTAGGCACATTCCTCACAGACCAGTCACATGCTAGACACATCCCGCACACACACACATCTCGCATACATCACTCACATGGCAGACACATCCCGCAGACATTATCACATACTAGACATGTACTGATATTTTTGATATTAGTGGGCTGCGATTCTTTGATTGTTTACACTAGTGATGAGCGAACTCTAAAAAGTTCAAGATGCAGTAGAATCTTGAATCTTGAGAAGTTCAGTTCGAAGTTCAAGTCAAACTCGAACCGAACTTCGAACCCCATTAAAGTCAATAGGGTAAGATGTTCTGGTTAATTTTTATACCCATACAGGTGAGGAGAAGCTGCAATTAGCATCCATAACAGTAGAATGGATACGTAGATTGTAGAAAATATAAACTTGACAGATAATGCGCTATGAAATGGGTAGGCAGTAGAAGGCGACTGAATAGGCAGTAGAAGGTAGGCATTAGTAGGCCTAGGGAGCCACCTCATGCCTGTCAGGAAGGCGATACAAGGAGGTATAGAGCCGTATTATGAGCTGAGCCTGTTCCATACAAGGCTGTTACCAGCCTAATACTTACACTCTATTGTAACCGCAAAAAAAGTGCAGTATTGGCAATATTAGGCAATGTGTATTTTGTCTCAGGACCAGAACAGGAGAATTAAGATTCAGTTCTGTGGGGTTGCCCTTTCCAGGGTGGTTACTCTGCTAAATGGCAGAATTAAACCTAACATTGCATTTGAGAAGGCATATATATGAAAAGCCTCTTCTCAAAGTTAAGTATGTAACATTGCATGGAGGAATATAGTCATGGTTTGGCCAGATGTGTCAAACATCCATTTACATACATATCACAACTTTGAGGAAGACAATCAAGTGGTTTGTTTATTCCAAGTTATTGTCCTTATTGCTTATTATTAGAGTATATTTACATAATTGTGTTTAATTATTTTCTAGCTATGTTTGCAATTTTGTTGCGAACCCCTCCCACCATCTGCCAAAAATCCACATGTTAAAAGGGTAAGCCTTCAGCTGTAGAGCAACATGGTTGTTTTTTTTATAAATATACCATTGGTTTTTCAAACAGTGTACATTTTTCATAGTACATTAATTCTGATATACTCATATTTTCTGCAGATGCGGTGGCAACACAAAGATATTCCAAATCATTCATTTTTTCTGATTTTGTTGTTACTTTGACTATTTATATTTACAATTTTGGCAATGTAAGGTAAACAGGTGTAATAAAGGATAAAAGGGGTTCTAGGCCAAATTTTATTTGCTGGCAAACATAAATCCCATTTTATTCTAAAATTATAATTAGCAGAGCTGTATTGGCTGCTTACATAAAGCCATTGTGTTCTGGCAAGAGAATTGTAAAGCAAGGTGTATGCATAAAGAAAAAAAACTTGTGCAAACAGATGGTCTGGTAAATTGAGTTAAACTATTCATTTTCAATGTACAGTAATCAATATGAAAACTCCATAGAAAATAGTTTATAACAGAAAAGTATCATTATAAATACAGTTTGGAATTCTGAGTGAAAAGTATAGCTTTACTTAAAAGTTTAACTATTTAAAATCATGTTAGTGTCAAAAACATAACAGTGACTTGATAGGTTCAGATTTATTAAAAGGATGTTCCCATCTCAGACAGTTACTCTATGATATATACAATACTTCTAAAAAGTTAGGGATATTTGGCTTTCACGTGTAATTTCTTGAAAACTTAAACATTAAAGTGATATTTTATCCTGAAAGTAAGCCATGTAAGTTCTTGCATGCAATGTTGATTTCCTAATCTCAAACCATTTAGTGAAATAAAAGCCAACAACAGTGGAAGTTTTACACCATCAAAAAATTTCAGTGTCTCGATAATGTGTTATGTGGCCTTGACTATCAATTACATCTTGACAACAATGTCTCATGCTGCTCACAAGTCCAGTTATGGACTGCTGAGGCATGGCATCCCACTCTTCTTGAAGGGCACCCCTCAGGTTATTGAGGTTCAAGGGTACAGAGTTATGAGCTTCAAGATGGTGGCTCAGCTGATCCCATATGTTTTTTCTGATCTGGAGAAAGTTCAGGCCACTCCATTTGAGGTACCTGAGTCTCAAACAGTTATTACCTAATGATGCGACCACGATGAGCTAGAAGATGGAGATTAAATTAGCCCTGTGCTGTTCATACAGAGGCAGAATGACTGGATTAATTTATTAATAACTGGATGTTATTCAAGCAGTAGAGACTTGCACGGTATCAAAGTGTATGACAGTCCTGTATTGACTAGACACACCTAGCCACACTGTAACACCACCACCATCAAAGGCTCATCTGGTGACAACAGTGACTGATGCATAGCGCTCTCTTTGATGTCTCCAGCATCTTTGTCGGACATCAATATTGCTCAGAGTGAATAGAATTTTATCACTGAACAGTACTGAGGACCACTGGTCCCTCATCCAGCGTAGATGCTCCCTGGCCCATGCAAAATGCCTGTGCCTGGTGGTGTGGTCAGGTATCTTTGCAGGTCATCTAGCATGCAGATCACTCTGATATAAACAGTTACAAATTGCCTGATGTGACACTTGGGTGCCTCTCGGCTCCCTTAAGTGTGCCTGGAAATGTGTGGCATTCATAATCCGGTTCCTCAGGGCATTGTTTGCAATAAAGTGGTCATCAGTGTGTGATGGAGCCAAAGGAAAACCAATTGTTTGTCTTTTTGTGACTTTTCCAGTCTCTCTGTTTCTCTGTTGCAACCTGCTTGCAACCTACTGATGACACTCTATAACACTCTAAGCTCATGTCCATTTCTGTTTGAGAGCATCCTGCTTGAAGCCTCGCAATGATGAGGTACTGTTGATCAATTGAAGGTGTTGTCTTGGTCTCATGATGTCAAAATGTGAACAGCATGATGAGGAGGACTGTTTAAATCCCAATTCAAATTGATCTCTTAAATTTATCGGTAATTCAGGGATAAGAGGTCAAGAAATGTTATGTTCATCCTAAAATTTCAACCAAAAGGCAAATATCCCTTCCATTCATAGTGGAATTCATAGGAATATGTATGGCATATACATATGGTATACCATGAATGTCTAATAAGGGAGCCTGAATGTCCTAAAAACATGCCCCCAAAAGTTTCTCTGCAAACTGGAGAGTAGGTGACACTTGCACAGTACACTCCATTCTGTTCTATGGGAGTTCTGATAACAGCCAAACAGTGGTGTGCTTGGCTATACTCAGAATTCCCATTGCAGTGAACAGAGTTCTAATACCAGCATGATCTACTCTGAATTGTGCAGGTAGACTTTTTGGGGCCCATGAAAAGGAGCAGGTCCCACTTCCATTAATATACCATAAATATCTAGGAGGAGAACACCTTATTTAAGGCTCAGCTTCATTAGTGTATGTCACATGTGTTACCTGAACAAAACATGAGAGAAGAGGTATTTCTCAGACCACCTCAGGCTCTCTGCAGGCACTGTCACTAAGATGGAGTAGCAAATCACATATCTGCTGTTATTGAGCTAAAAATCAAACAACAAGTATTTAAAAACATAAGAAGCTGATAAGCAACATCTATATGTACTGATTTACGTAACTTTTTAAACTCTGACTAGATTGTTACTTTAAGACAAGAAATTAGACATCTAATTTGGACTATTAATTTGTTTTAGATTCCCCTGATCACAGGGTGTCTTGCTGCTGAGACTGATAGCAATCATCTGAAATCTGTAGGATAAACTAACATATTTAAAGGGAACCTGTCACATAGATTATGCCCCCCTTTTTGAGGACTGTACAAACTAGTCACAGACATGCTGCTTCCAGCACTGTATCCATTATTGTGTAAGGTGCAGTAGTTTCAGAGCACTTACTGCTCAAATCTGAAGCCTGTTCTGCCAGAGTTGAGCCCAGTATTTTTATGAGCAGGTGTTAGCCCCACCCACCCATGGATAACCATGTCCACTCATGGTTCATTCAACCTATTAGGTGTAAACCTGTGACTAAATGGCAGGTGGGTGAAACTATCCATTGTTGGGTGGGGCTAACACCTGCTAATAATAAAACTGGACTCATCTTTGGCAGAACAGGCTTCAAACTGCCAGATGCTCTGAAACTACTTAACCTTAAACCATAATGGAAACACCGCTGGAAACAGCATGTCTGTCGCTAGCTTGTGCAGTCCTCAACAACAGCATAACCTATGGGACAGGTTCCCTTAAATTGTTTATACAGATTTCATTGAAATCACGTCGTTGTCTATATCCTCTATAGTGAAGAAAATCTCTGGAGGACTTTGAATTTAGGGTAATGCAAACAGAAGATATCAATTAAATCTTAGTGAACAGAAATTTCACCTTTAGGAAATTCTAAAGGAGTTGGTAGATGTTGTTTAAAGGTTTGCAGTTGTCAAAAAAAATAGCTTCCCCACTGGCTTGCCTTGTCTTCATGCATCTCCTTGTGCTGCTTTCTGTGATAACTTGTGGCCTTTCTATGATGATTATAGTCGTCCTCCTCTGAAGATGAGCAGCAGCATTTCTTGTTTGAAAGCTGTTTACTTTTGCCTTCTAAAATTGCATGCCTCAGAATTCTTTGCTGTGCTTTATCTGTCCTTCTCCCTCCCAACCTTTGTCTCATCTTGTGCCCAGTTTCTTCACCCATGTTAATAACCTTAAATGGCAGAATTAAAAAATGGACCTGAAAAAAGTCAAGCCCTTTTGATCACATGATCTCCTGGACTTGACACAGAGCTTTATGATTTGTGTCAAGGCACATAGAACTTAAAAACTTCCTGCCATTCAACGGCTGATGTAAAACTGCAGGAATCCCACCGCAAATTTATTGAAAGCACATTGAAATTGCATTACAAAAGTGCCTAACTTTGAGAGAGATAGTATTTAAAAAATATTTTTTTTCTCACTGTACAACCCCTTTTATACAATCTGAGCAATTGTATAACTGCTGCTTCCAATAGAAGAGAATGGGAAAACAGCTTGTCTCTAACTGTTGCACAGCTTTTCCTTAAGATGTGCAACAGCAGCATCCAGTTAAATTGTCATGGGCTCGTGTATATTATAGACAGACAGACATAGGGACAGACAGACAGACATAGAGACAGACACATAGATAGATAGATAGATAGATAGATAGATAGATAGATAGATAGATAGATAGATAGATAGATCGTTTTAGAAATGATGTAGAATTTTTAATGCAAAATGAGTTTTGGTAGAAACAACATTAAAATGCAGCTGTAAAAAAAACAATGAATATGTCACATTTATTTGGGCACCATCCAACCTTGCTTCGATAAGTCAATAATGATTTCTGCGGTGAGCATGGAGATTGACAGGTTGTTAGCGTTGGTAAACCTTATAATGATCCTGTGTAATTGCATTAGGAGAGTGGCTTAAATCCTCTGCTAATCTCCAGTGTGGGTTGAGCATGTGTAAACTGGCCCACTTTCTCCTAAAGGGAATACCTCCGAAATGACAGAGTAATTCCAATTGAGCCACTATGTCACTTAATAATTAGTCTAACTTGGGATCTTTCCATGAAGGTGCCATTTGGGAATTGGATGTCCTGGTTAAAGCATGCAATCTCTACAATTACCACTAAAGATAAATAATGCTAATCATACTGTATAAACCTCAGTTGTGAAAATTAAATTTACAGTATCTCACAAAAGTGAGTACACTCCTCACAGTTTTGTAAATATGTTATAATATATTTTAATGGGACAACATTGAAGATATGAAAATTGAAAATTTTGGCCATGGTAATAGATGATAGAGTTAGTAATCTGGATACACATATAGTTTTTGAATGTTTGTATCTTGAGAAACCTGAGTCACACAGCATTTACAGATTGCTTTAGCATCAATAATGCCTTTCCATCGTGGCAATGTCTAGGTGCGAACGTTTGCCATGTTTGTCACAGACTGCACCATGATTTTTACTGAACAATTCCAGGAGTGGATGCAGAAAATGAATTTTCTATTGCATGCTGCACTTCATTACTTGTAAGCCACAAGAAGGTTGTCCACCAGTTGATGTGGTTTGTTGCTCTTTAGTTGCCAAGGAAATGCTCAGCGACATCCTTGATTATTTTCCAAGAGATTATCTCAGGCCCCACTACCAGTGCTTCAAATTGTCACTAATGATTTGTTGGATTTGTGGACCAACAAAACTGCTTTCCTTAATCTTGGCATCAGTTATTTGAGGGAATATTTGTATCAAATAACAAAAACCTTGTCCTTCCTTGTTAAGTTCTTTTAGGTAACATAGAACAGAAAAAAAGTTCTTGAACCCACAAGGGGATTATGTGCATATGTTCAGCCCTGGAGTCACCTGCTGATGAATTGTTCAGTTCCTTTTTACTATAATGGGACCTTTTATCTTGGCTGTCCCATTCCCATCTAATATTAAACAGATTATGCTATTTAATACTAAACAACAGAATCTGGTATATCCAAGCAGCAGTCCCACTACCTTTAGCTCTCCATAGATGTTCCAGTTATAGTTGTTGTACTTGACATGTTTCAACAACAGTTTCATTTTCTTTTAAGTTAATATCATATGTATAGCATAGGCAACAGATAATGAAGGAGAAACAGTGCCATCTTGTAACAAGACAGTCATGAGGCTTAACAATGATGAGTCAATAAGGTAATGCTACTGTTTCAGCCTGTGTGAACAGCCCATCAATATTGCTGCAGAAGCACATGTTGTCTATATGTACAAAAAACTTTGTTAGCTCATGTTGATGGCTTTGAAGGACAGAAACTTTTGTACCAGATGAAATAAAATGCCATACTTGAAGTGTTAAACCGAACAACTTTGCATTTGCTTTTGACTAACCTAAATCATTAACAATTCAGTTCTGACTGTTTTATCAGACAAGGCTTACCAGACATATATGGTTCAAAGCTTGAATCAGCATCACTCTCCATTTTTGACCCTTCTGCTGCTAACTTTACACTTCATGTCTCTAGTTGCTTTGGTGTTGGAAGATTGTCATCATGTTTCGCTGGTCTCATAGTGGAAGGCAGACTGAAAAATTCAATTGATTTCTTATTTTTAGTAGAAGAACCGGAGACTTTGGTTAGACTAAAGTAACAGTCAATCACATGATCTTTCTGTTCCTACTATATACTTAGGACAATGAGCCATATTTACTTGGAAGAACCTCTCAGCCTCTTAAAACAACAACACACCATACACAACAAATGTGAGGCGTCCAGGCTTTGTTTTGATCACTTATCTAACAAAAGACAGCTCATAGGCTTACATAATAAGAGCTGCATATTTGAGACTGAAAGGGATTTTCTCACCCTGCAGGTAGACAGAGTGCAGGGGCTTCGACTCACA